>RJWM01020193.1:0-37618 GCA_004363535.1 Dasyprocta punctata
AGAAGAAGAAGAAGAAGAAGAAGAAGAAGAAGAAGAAGAAGAAGAAGAGGAAGAAAAAGAAGAAGAAGAAGAAGAAGAAGAAGAAGAAGAAGAAGAAGAAGAAGAAGAAGAAGAAGAAGAAGAAGAAGAAGAAGAAGAAGAAGAAGAAGAAATTGAGTTAGGGGATTTTAGGCAAAAGTTATTGTTCTGTTCCTTGCTTTTCAAAGTATGCACTTACATGAAGCAATAGGTCCTGCTGGGCCATCTTACTCTTTCTCCTTTCCTGGGTTCCTAACTGTCAGTACCCAACCCATCCATAGGGCAGGGTAAAAGGATCAGGTTTCTTTCTCCCTCAAAAGGTCTTAGGCTCCCCCTCCTGTGTGTCTCTGCCAGGGAGGGTGATGAGTGCCCAGTTCTGAGAGGGGACAGAGTTCAGGATCCGAGTCAACAGTCTCATTTCTTCTTGCCCTTTTGAGCCTCAGGTCTAGGACTCCAAATCCAGCTACAGAACACACTGCCAAACCCAGTTCAAGATGTAGGACCCCAATAAGCCTATTCTAACCAGTCCTGGGCAGAACTGCAGCATATTCTACAGACTTCTACTGCTAGTTTTGTGCCTTAGCAGATCAGTGCTGGTCTCCTAGTCCAGGAGCAGGGGACATTTGAAGTACACTGCTGTGGAAGAAACAAGCCACAAAGGCAAATTCTTGCCAACATTTCATTAATCCCTGACCTGTCTTCTCAGAGAGTCCCCTACAATAGGCCCTTTCTCCTCATTCTCATTCAGTATCCCCTTGTGACCCCCAAATGATTAGGCAAATATAACCAGCTTTCTTGACCTTATGCAAGGCCCAGATCCAAGGGCTCTCCTTCCACTGAGGCAGGACAAAGCCTCCAGCTGGGCTTCACGGCCCTTTTCTGACATGAATACTTGGTAACTGGTGACTGGCTTGTGGTAACTGTAAGAAGCCGGAGATCGTCTCCCTGTGTAGGGACAGGAGGGTGACTTATGCCAGGCGTGACCAAGCAGTTGCCAACTCAATGTCACCAGCAAGGCCATGGTGGCGCTCCCTGTCCAAAGTCCTCTCCATGGTGCGGTGCTGGCTGCAGCCATCCACCAGGTGGAGACTTCCACAGCCTCCTCCACATCCTGTCTAGGAGCCACCATCCTGATAAGCAGCACAGAAGCCCCATTCTTCTGTCCCTGGCAAGCGTCGTTACCTCTGCCCTGCCCTGGTCCTGGCCCTGGCCCTGGCATGGGGCTTCCAGCCCAACTGATGCCACACCTTCTGGCTTCTGCCAGGCTTTTCTCCAAAGAGCACTGCCTCGCTGGACAACTAGGAAGCCTCTCTGGTATGCTCTTGGGTTTCTGTCCTCCCAGCAAGGACAGGGACCACTGTCTCCCTGCCTTCCTACCTTCCTGTATGTCCCTTCTTAATTTGGGTCTTCTCTGTGCAAACACACACAGTAAGTACGGGCCAGGCATGGGTCCAGCAATGTTCACTTGTCCTGCTGTATGTCATGCATTTGTTGAATGTCTGGTAGACCACAGCGGCCCTGTGGAAGAACCCAGATATCTCCATGCCTTCTACTCCTCCTCATCACCTACATAAGCTCTGCAACCTGGTTGACATTGACAGTCTCAGACCTGGCTGCCCACTTTGAGCACCATGGAGTCAGATGAACTGCAGTGTTGGGCGCGGTGTCAGATTTAAAAATGCACGGCAGTGTTAAAGAATCTCTGGCCTAAGATGTCATCAAAGGGAATGAGGAGAGCTGGGGATATAGCTCAGTGGCACGGTGCCTGCTCAGCAAGCATGAGGTCCTGTGTTCGATTCCTGGAACCCCACTCTCCCCAGTCAAAAAAAAAAAAAAAAAACGGAATGAGGATGGCAACTGAGGCCACCACCACTATCTCAGATGCTCCTTCCCTGCTATATTTATTCCCAACACAGACTAGGAGCCACGCATACCAGGGGCCCACTAGCAAGTATGTCTGGAGCCTGCAGAGTGGGTGCTTACTGTGCATTAAATCTAAGTCGGGAAGCAGTGGAGGGGTCCCAGGAAGAAAGAGCAGGAGTATGAAAGTAGATGGGCAGGATGACAGGGGCATGGGCAGAAGTGATGGTGAATATACGCCACATGGCCAGGCGCAAAGGGGCCGAAGGGAAAGGTTTGGAGGTGACAGGGAAGGTCCTGGGCTGGAGCTCTGGGCTGACTCAGGAGCAGTAGGAGCCTAGACAAGCGGGCAGGGGAAGGCTGTGAAGAGGGGAAAATGAGCTTCTGAGGAAGCCTGTGCTGGGGAGGAAACCCCAGCCTCACTCACTCCCCCTGCGGCCCTACTGGGCTCCCCTCCTTGGGCTCCATCCTAACCAAAGGCACCACGCCAGTCCTCCAGGTCAGCTCCTTGAAGCTCTGGGAAGGGAAGGTTCAAATGAGAGGTTTCCTTTCCGGGATGGGCTACAAAAATTCCCAACAGTGTTCAAAAGCCAGAGGGAGCAAAACAACCCGGCCGCCTCGCCCTGTAGAGGACAGTGAAGCCCCTGTCTCACTCCTCCCCGGCCGCAGCACGGAGACGCCATTGCTCCTCTGCTCCACGAGTACGTGGGCGGGAGGGGGAGTGGGATGAAGGGCTCTTTACGGAAACCACAGGCTGCCCCTTCCATGACCAGCCAAGCCCCGTGGTGACCTGTCACCAGACCTGACCCAGAGCCACAAGGGAGGGGATCTTTTGAGAAAGGCCAGAAAGGGGCCTTCAGGGAAGGAGAGGGAGGAGGCCAGGAGGTGGGGTTCATGGGGCAGAGGGTTGCGGGTGCAGCCCCAGGAGGCCTCTGCTGGGAAGGTGAGCCAAGGGTCTGCCGGGATGGCTGCTCTGCGGAGGAGTTGAACTTGGCTTGGGCATCCAAACTTCTCTTTTCCTTTCCCTTGGGAATAGGCATTTGCCAGGGAGGGGCAGGCCCAGAGAACCGGGGACTTAAAGTTCAGTGTTGGCGTTTAAAATGGGAATTGTTGTTACAATTCATTTCCTTTCATAGTTTGGTTTCTTAATTTTTGATTTTTTGAGACACCCAGGGGGCACCAAGGTAGCAGCAGGAATGGGAAGCAAGAAAATAACAAAAACATACCTGACCCCTGTAACTGGGGGAGGAGGTATGGGGGCAATGACGGCGGTAACCCCAGGGCTCTGTTAGCTGTGCACGGCTCAATATGCCAAGCATCTGGAACTCTGAGAGTACAGCGTGACTCTGTGACAGCAGCCAGGGTGGCCAAGCAGCCCACTTTGTCCAGGACTATGGGGTTTCCTGGGGTGGCAGTGCATAAGGGCAGGTGGCAGAGGCAGAGACAAGCCAGGTAGAGAGTTTGAATTGTCATGGAGAAGGCATATAGAATCCTGGAAGTCGAGCAGAAGTTTAAGAATAAAAGGTCCTACCCCACAGTGGAGACAGTTACACACAAGTCCTGACCCTTGTAGACACTGTGGACACGCAAGAGAGCCGGTTCCCCTGTCACCCTTGTCACCCCATGGCTGACAAAGCAGTCCAGGGAGCTGCTGTCTCCCGTCCACCCCTGAGGAATATCCTGAGGCCCTGAAGGCTCAGGAGAGGTGGCCTCCCTGCAGGGACAGCAGCAGGAACTTCACTCCAGGTCTGACCAGGAGAAACACAAAGGAACGATTCAGGCTGCTGCAGGCCAGGAGGCAGCTGGAAACCCCCGGGGGTGGGGAGACCTGTGAGGGGGTGTGAGGGGCTGGGCTCACTCACAAATATTGACTCCCAGCAGATGGACGAGGCCCGGCCTCTGGCGGGTGCCAAGGAGGTACAGACAGAGTAAAGGTGGCCATTCATGAATTTGCCTCTCCAGTCCGGATGCTAGGGCAGAAGCAGACAGCCCGAGGGGGTTTTTCCAGTTGTCTCTGTCACTCTTAGTCTCCCAATCTGGTAGAGGGAGAAGCTCAAGGCCAGGGTCCCTCCGGATGGCAAGGTAGCAAGGCCCCTCCCTGCCCTTATCTGCACAGACTGCACTCCCCAAAGGGAGGCAACAGCAAGAAAGCTCAGACCCAATGGGACATAGCTTCTGTTTTTTCTTAGATGCTTTGAGGCAATGGGAGGCCTGTGCCCATTTCCTCACTGCTGGGCTCCCATCTTACCTTCCGTATCCTCCCCTGCCAGGCCCTACCCTACCCCTACCCCTACCCTGAGTTCAAAGTCAGCAAAAACTCAGGGTTACAAGGTCCCTGGAAGTGGCCTCATTCAACACCTTCACTGTCAAGGAGGAAACTAAGGCTACAAGTCCAGTGCCTTTGGAGGTCCTCTGGCCTGCTGTGAGTTAGACACACCTTGATGGGAGGTGCAGGTGTACTGTGGTGACCCAGCACCCGCCTCTGCTTCTTCTGTAAAATAGGCATAAAACTCCAAACTTGCAGGGCTCTTGTGTGCATGGGAAACAGTCACTGTAAAGTATGAGTTCTTCTCCAAGCCCAGGGTGGGGCTCCTTGCATGGCAGCCACTGTTAAAATCACCCCGATAGCCTGAGTGGGACAGAGTGGAGCTAGGCATTCAGGGCTGGTGGCCGCCTGACCTGACACTGATTTCTTCTCTGGTGCCCTACAGCTTTCTCAGCTCTGGGGCCCTCTGGTCAGACACACGCAGTGAAATAGCAAGTGGCCAGCTGGGGTTTCACACCCGGGATTTTACACTCAGCCACTACTCCTGAGCAAGAGCATGTGCAAGAGCCCAGGGCATATTTGAGGCAAGATGTTAGGAAGAGCACCGTCTTCAAGGAGCTTGGACCCTTCTGCGAACAGCTGTGGTACGTTCTGGACCACGGGGGAGGTACTGAGCGTGTCGAAAGGATTTGCAGAGAGATGTTTAAGACAGATTTTCAAGCAGGTGAACAATTTTAGAAGACAATGGGTGGGGAAGCACACTTCAGGCAGGCAGGGGTGCACAATGACAGAGTGGCCCTTCCAGGTCATCCTTACTCCCCCATTCCCAAATCAAAGTCAGTATACAAACAAACACACAAAATGCACTGGGCCAAAGCCCATTGCTCCTGATAGCATCTTTCTCAGTGGAATCTAGTAGCTTTTAAGGGAAAACCTGAGCCTTTGGCTCAGCCCAGGGCTCTTCCCAAGGGCAAAAGCACTGGCTTCTTTCCCAGTGGCTCCCACCCACTTTAGGAGTCACTCAGGGTGTCCCGAAATCCGTTCATTGTCCTTTGCCACCCGACTTTCATTTAAGGATCTCTCAGGCCTCGAGCCTGGGGATGTTGCCGGGGGTGGGGTGGGGTGAGGTGGGGTGGGGTGGGGTCAGCACAGAGCATGTGCAGCAGTGGCCCAGATTTGGCAGACCCGAGGTCAGTGCTCTGCAGCTGAAACCAACTGAGTCTTTCCTTACCATACCCACTCCATCAGGGGTGCCTGAGGTTCTCTGGCTAGAATGAAAATGATGCTAATACTTACTTACTGCCATTTACTGAATGTTGCTAAGCGTCGGGCTTGTTTGCAAGCTGTTGAAGTGTGGCAGCAGGCTCCTCCTACCCCCAACCACCTCTTGAGATTTTGCTCCTATTATTGCACCCATTTCACAAATGGGGAAACTGAAGCACAAGGGTTTGGGTTACTAGTCCCCAGGGCTCCACAGCTGCAAGGTGACAGAGAAGGATCTCTAAGACACTGCTTTGGGTTCCCCGGGTCCCACACAGGAGCACCGTCACAGAGAGAGATGGTCACCCAGCCCAAACCTCCAACAGAACAGGTTTTGTCCTAGCCCTGCCTGACTGGTGGACTCAGGTTTTGTTCCATTCTGCAGCAGCAGGGAGAGCACCTGAGATGGGGGAAGATGTTAACCAGAGACCCTGAGGGTTTAACAGAGTGGAAACAGTTCGTCCTTGGCAGAGTATTTCAGTGTTGCTGTATGGATGTTCAGAGTCACTAATTCATTGTGGTGGGGACCTGTTCTGCACACTGTAGGGTGTTTAGCAGCATCCTTATCCTTGGCTCACTAGATGTGAGGCACAATCTCCTGGTTACAAAAATCAGAATGTCTCCGATTGTGGCCAGAGTTCCCCTGCGGGGTAATACCACTGCTGGTTAAGACCTGTAGACCCAGAGGAAGCAAGACTTAGGTGAGCTGGGATGCTTGCAAAAGTTCCTCAAGGCAAGAAAAGGCTCAGGCTGCATACAGAGACGCCTAACCTCGGCCTCTCCTTTGAGAATGGTGAGGCGCAGGGGAGGTGGGTCTATGGGAGCTCCCAGGGTGGCACATACTTGTAATGCTTGACAGCCACCAGGCCTGGCTCCCTTAGTCAAAGACAGGGGCCCTCTTCCACCTCGCTGTGGCTTCATTCCAGGGAACCTTTCGCCTTGCACACAGTGCCCCCTGGAGTTGTGCAATGGGATGTCCCTGCTTGAACCCCAACCATGGATTGTGGCTCAGCCTGGGGTTGGAAGTGAGGTGTCCTAGGAGAGGTAGAGGGGAGAGTCGCGGATTTCTCTGAAAATTGGCAAATGGGGTCCTGGAAATCCTCAGCCTTGCTCTCCAGGCTACATTCTCTGTCTGGTTGATCAGGAGAGGAGAACAGCATATTCCTGACAAGCCCCACTTCACCCCAGCTTTCAGATCCTCCAGGCTGACGAGTGAGCGTGTGTGTTCTTGCGTGGCAGGCCCTTACATACTGTTTTGATTGTTATCGTGCTGCCCTGAAAGGCCTGATTGTTTAGGCCTGGTGGTGACATCACCGGCTTCCCACTCAGCAGACTGTCGAGGTGTTTGATGAGCCTGCAGGTGGGAAGGGGCTGGGTGCTCCCCGCAGGCTGCCTGGCCCTACCTGCTCAGCTGAGCTGGCTTAGCACGCAAGGGATCTTCCCCTGCCTCCTACCTGCAGTTCTGGGAGCTTCACAGGCTAGAATGACGAGATGACCCATCCAATCCCTTCAATCTGATGCTTTCCCTGAAGTGGGCAGGGAAGAGCCCCAGGGAGTAGAGCTACAAGGCAGGGTGTTGGCTGAGGGTGATTCAGGCCACCACCATAGACCGCTTCACGCAGAAACTCCCATATAACCATGGGTTCTGTGACTCCCAGGGCCATGTCTTGGGGGCTGTTAACTGCTAAATCTCCCAGCAACCAAAGCCTATCTGATGCATAGCTGTGTATGAGGCTGCCTTATCCAGCATGTGTGGACGCACACCTGGGAGCAGTGTCCCTCGAAGACTGTGTATTAGAGAGTGCTATTGGTCCTAGCTGTGCTGTAAGTGCTGGAAACGATTCAAATGCCCTTCCCCAATGGAATGGACAAGGAAGCTGGGTTCCCTCATACAATGGAATACTGTGCAGCTAGGAAGAGGGAGATCTGTACCTACATGCATAAGGCGGATGCATCTCAAGACGACATTTTGAATGAAAGATACAAGACATTAAGTAGTAAATGTCATGTGGTCCTCTTTACAAAAACCTCCAAACAGTCAAAACCAAGCAAGGACCTTGTATTCCCTCACTGATACGATTGCCATTAGTAGTTTCATTTGTTAATTCTCCTCAGGTATTTGGAATCTGAGCAGAAACTAATGACCCATTAAAGGTCAGATTTCAGGTCCTAAGTGAGAGTCATACTTCTGGAGAAAGAATAAATTCATATTGCTCTTTTAAAAAGATATTTTCTGCAGTTATATGTTCAGAAAAGAGCGTGTAAGTGCTAAATGAATTTTCAGAAACCAACAAATTGGCAAAACGCACATCCAGATCAAGAAACAACACAGCCAGGACCCTGTGACTCCCAGCTCTGGGCTCCCTGATCACTGCGGCATCTTCCAGAGTTTATTGCTTCATTTAATGCCACAAAAGACAGAAAGAGCAGGAGGCCAAGGCAGCTTCACGGAGGAGCTGACCATTAGCCTGGGCATCTTTTGTGGCTATTCTGTTGTACTTCACACAATATGATGGGGAAGCCTGAGGGATTAACCTTCCAGATCTATCCAGAATTCAGCCAGTCCTTCCTTCTCCATTCTACCCCAGGTGGAGTCTCCAAGATATCCTCCTGAGATCACTCTAGCAGTCTCCTAACCAACCACTTGCGTCCACTCTTGCCCACTGAAGTCTGTTCTCCACACCCTTATGACGCCTGGTCATGCTGCTGCCATGGCTGCTGGGGCATTCAGAGGCAGAGCCAAGTCCTCTCCTGGCCTGCCATGACCTACACACTCCCACCCTCCATTCCTTTCTGGCCACTTCTTCTGTTGCTCTTTCTTCTGCTTTTCTGCTCCAGCCATCTGTTCTCCTTGCTCATTCCCTCTTGGCTACCTGTGGCTCATTTCTTCACCTCTTTCAAGGCTAGGTACTCTGGCCTTTCCAAAGTGAGATCATGCAAGTCACCCCACCCCACCGCTCCAACAGCAGTTCTGGGGGAAGCCAGCTGCCGTGATATGAGTAGTTGCAAGTAGCCACATGTGACAAGGAAATGTGTCCTTCTGCCAATAGCTATGTGAGTGCACTATCTTGGAGGACAGCCCTCCAGCCCCAGCCCAGCCCTCATATGACAATCCTGGATAATGTCTTGACTGTGACCTCATTAGAGACCCAGAGCTGGGATCACTCAGCAAAGCCACTCTCAAATTCTTAGCTCACAAAAAACGTGCATAAACACTTCCTGGTTTAAGCCACCATGTTTTCTGGTATCCTGCCTGTTAAAGGCAATGGAAAACCAATATAGTCACCCCCATCTAAAATCTAGACTACTTTACTTTCTCTTTATACTCACTCCTTTCCTCTTCTATCCTTCTTCCTTCCTGATAGCATTTCTTACCCTCTAACCTACTATAATATATTCTTCTAAAATGTTTATTCCTTGTTCTTTCTCCCTCACTAGATCTTGTACCAGAACAAGCTTGGAATCCTCATCTGTTAGTTTACAATATGTGCCAGAGTATCTGAAAGACAGCCAGGTGTCTGCAGTCATGAAACATTTGGATATAGAGGTACAGGTCCCAGAATTCCAGGAGGGCTGATGTCTACTCCCAGCTGGAGGGGATCAATCAGCCATGAGAGTGTCACAATCCTTTGAGTTTCAGTGCCTTCAGCAGAAATAAGGAGGGTAAAGTGGGTGACTCGTGAGCTTTTCTGCAGTTCCTAAACCTTGTGATTCCTACACAAGGACAATATTGTGGGTTCTCTGGATTCCAGGGACTGTAGAGACTGGCCTCCATCTTTGCCAAAGTTCATTTTCCTGGCTGTGCACATCTGGATAGCCATAACACAAAACTATCTCATTGTGCACATCTGGATGGCATAAACCAATCACTCTAAGAGGAAACTCCAAAACGCTGCTCAGCAAAACGGCAGTGCAGGCCAAATGGGAGAGGTTGAAAGACTCCTTTCTTTTCCACCTGCAAAACAGTCTTCTGGGGCACGATCTTACGAGCTGAATGCTTTGCCACTGAATAACATACGCTCTCAATAGCCTGCCACAGCAGTCTCTGTCCCATTGCTTTCTCTGCCTGGCGTCTGGCCAATGTAAAACTTACAGAAAAGGACTTTTTCCCTACTCCTTTGTTTAGACCAAACTATACCTTCACTCGCCCTTGGGGTATGTGGCCCGAGTTCAAAGCTGAACACCACCTGCTCCTCCTCCACTCTCTTCAGGGAGAGTGATTGAACTGCATGCCTAGTGCAAACTGAACTGAACAGGGAGCTTTTGGGCTGCTGGTGAGAAACCCTAGGCTATTTGCATGTAGTTAGGATGGCCCCTCCCCTCCATGGCTGGGAAGGGGAAGCTGCCTGGCAGGATGTAGTCTCCTTGTTTGACAACTGGCCTGGGCTCCCCAAACAAACAGGACTGATTATTCCTTTGCAAATGAAATGAGTTTCAGATAAACAGGACAGGGAGGGTAAAAAGCATGGCAAAGTAGGGTGCTTCCCACTGGCACTTCCCACCCAAGGATGTCAAGGGCTTGACGGTGAGGACAACCCAGAGCATGGAAGGATCATGTATCAGCAGGGAGCCCCTGAGTTAATATCCTGTGAATGCGGAGAACACTACAAAATAGAGAGTGAAGGTGAGTAGAGGCCTTGGGTGAGGGCGTTTGGTCATCTTGCTCATCCTTCTTTGGGCCTCCCTGTCTTCAGGTGACAGGGACAGGTGAAGAAAAGCAGCACTTTCTAAGGTTCAGAGTTCCCTTCAAGGTGAGACCACTGCTGTCCCCAGAAGCCCAACAGAATGCAGAGCACACAGCCCTGGCCCACAACTCTGCAAGCAGGCAGGATCTGGAGACAACAAGAGAAATCTTTTCCTTCCTCCTGCTGGGGGCTTTGGGACTTGCTTTCTAGCTAACCAGGAACTCAAGTTTCTTCTTGTTGAGAAATGATAGTGTTTTCTTGGCTTCCCAATATGGATAGCCAAGGGCAAATGCAGGGTAAAAGGCCAACGGGTAGGTGGGAAAGGTCATGAGCCAGGAGGCTGGGCACCTCCTACTTTGCTACCGACACTACCAAGAATGCACAAGCAGCCACCTCATCAGAGCCACTTCAATCAGAAATGGCCTGTGGTGACTGCCAACAGGTGAAAAGAAAGAAAGATAGGTAGAAAGGCAACAAGGAAGATCATAATTTTAAGACTGTACTTTTGAGAAAACTGCAGGATCAGGATGCAATCAAAATTACTTGAAGTTACAGTTCCTTTCTCTTTTCTAGAAAACTCATTCCAAAAAAATCTCTAAGCCTGCAAATTATGTCTGTGCTTTTCTGCTGGAAATTGAGCTTGCACTTTTCCTCTAATACTATAGATTCACAAATTGCACAAACTCCCAATTCTCAGGGAAGCAGCAGACAGCAAATCTCCAAACTTCAGACACATATACGTGGTACGCATTCTAACCTAGCTCATTCAGCAGGTAACCGACAGGCAGTAGGAACACAAATCCTAGACCATCCATCTGAAGGATATTGCCAAGATCACATTAAAAACCCCAAACTCAGACCATAATGCATCTCACCCTATGAGCTCCTGGACTCCCCTCTAAGTGTGGAGTTGTAATAATCCTTTCCATCCCTCTCTTTCATGCATTCTGCAAGTCATTTTAGAGACATAAATCAGTGAACCTACACCCTGCCCTATGGGTACAGTGAAGTTCCCATCTCGCCTCTTGGGGACCTCCTTGGACCCCATCTGGTGACAATGTGACCACAACAAGACTACTGCCTTCTGAGGCCCTGTCCTGTGCCACGCCCAGTGCTGGGCTCTGTTGTAGTTACTGCTCTACATAAAATGCGTTATAAACTCATGCTGCAGCTAAAGAAACCAAGCTTTTCAGAGGGTGACAGTCCTGTCCTGAATTGATTAGTCCATGAGTAGCTCAGTGAAGTTCCATCTTGGGTCTGCTGATTCCAGAGCTTAGTTGCCCCTCTGTGGTGTGCTGTGAGGTGGGGGATCTTTCTGTAATCTCAGTCTGTCGGGGATTATCTGTGGTTATTAGCAATAGTTCATACTCTGATGCCATCTATTACCAGTTGTCCATTGTGGGTTGGGTGCTAGCACAGTTGTTGCAAAAGATGTCTCTTTGCCATAAAATAGTAATGCTGTGTAAAAATCTTTTTTTTTGCACCAGGGATGGAACTCACAACCTCACACCTGCCAGGGCAGGCACTTAAGCCACTGAGCCAAACTCCCAGCCCTGGTTTTTTGAGGCAGGGTCGCATTATGTAGCTCAGGTCAGCCTTGTGCTCATGTTGTAGCCCAAGCCGGCCCCAAACTCACAACACTCCTCCTACCTCAGCCTCCCGAGTGCTGGGATTAAAGGCGTGCGCCACCATGCCCGGCTTGTGTAAAAATCTTTTACAGCAAATGAGGTCTTCAGTATTTTCAAATGACTTGTTGGCTTCTGACATATAGTCTGGGGGCCTTTTTTTTTTTTTTTTCACTCTTGGCTACATTAGTAGCTGGCAAAAAAATTCCCTGGTTCCTATATACTAGGTTTCTTGCTCCAAAGGAATACCCCCCGGGGGTGCTTCTTAAGAGTCCAAATGTCAAATTGGGGGCTAAGGAGCAGTTAAACCTTGTCATGTCCTGAGCTTTTATCTGCCATTACCCTTCAAGTTTGCAAACCATGGCTGCCTGTTCAAGAGGAGCAAGGAGGCTGCTCTGGGCTTCTTCATGAGTGACTTGGGAGGCAGAACTGAGCATTGGGTTGGGATGAGGAGGAATGAAAAGTTCAAACTCAAGAGAGCACAACCACACTACGAAGGGGCATGGAAGGAGGACAAAGGAGCTGGGTGTGGTAGTGCACATCTGTCCTCCCACATCTCACAAGGCTGAGGCAGGAAGATCGCGAATTCCAGGGTAGCCTGGATTATTTAGTGAGACCCTGTCTCAAAGAACCAAAAAAAAATTTTTTTTTAAAAAAGGAAAGAACAATGTTTACCATGTACCCTTCCCCCCAAATAATAAATAAATAAATAGCAAAGATGCCAACAGCTGCCTGGGCCCCATCTGAAAAGCTAATGGTGACACATGACAGCTGGAGTCTGTCAGCCCAGAGCTGAGATTTAAAAAGAACTACCCACTACTCTGTATGGAGGAGTGCTTACAGTGATGGTCTCCTCCCCTTATTGAAATCGGTATCTTAAGGAAAACAGCCAGTTCTCACGGCTCTTTGAAAAGGTCAGTGTCGGAAAAGGCTGGCGAACTGCTTCCCACTGAGGCAGTGGGATAAAGGAAACAGGCCAGCCCAGTGCAACACCAAGCAAACAAATAACACACCAACCCGACACCTATTTATAGAGGCTGTTTAGGAGTGATCAGAAAAACTGAGCAGGGTCAGTCTGTGAGATAGTTTTACTACATCCTTGTTAAATGGGTAACCATATCATGATTATGGGGGGAACACGTCTCTATTCTCCCCCCTCCCCTGTGGAAGCTATATGGACGGCATTACTTCCAGACTTCTCAAATAATTTAATGTACAAATTCAATCATTCATTAAATATTTAGAAAGTACTTACTATGTATCCGGTACTCTTTATTTTTCAAACTCTTTATTCTGAAATAATTTTTGACCTGCAGAAAAGTTATACAAATAGTACAAGGAGTTCCTGTGTCCTTCTCACCCACATTCTGCTAAGGTCAGTGACGTGCAGATCCATGGCACAATGACACATTCCAGAAGATGACACCGGTACAGCACCAAGAGCTAACACAGATCCCACCCCGGCCTCACCACTTCCTTCCTTGATGTCCCGTTCTCTGCTCTTTCAGGCTCCACACTGGAAGTGGGTGTTACTACACCCAGGCATCAGGTCTTCGGGGCCTGCTCTCTTCCGTGACAAATTTCCATCTTTTTCTTGTTTTTCATGACATTGAGAACACTGACCAGTTATTTGGTAGACTGTCCCTCTTTCTGGGTTTGTGTGATGTTTTGTCATGGTTAAGTTAAGGTTAAGTCAATTAAGGTTATATGGGCAAAAAATATGCAGAGGGGAAGCCTCCTCCTCAGGGCTTCTCACCAGAGGGCACAGGATAACTCTCCATCTTGTTTCTATTGATGTCAGCCTTGATCAGCTGGTTAAGGTAGTGATGCTGCTGCTGTTGTTGTTGTTATTATTATTATTATTATCATCATCATCAATACCAGGGGTTGAAACCAGGGCCTTCACAACGAACTATATCCCCAGTCCTTTTTATTTTTAATTTGATCCAGGGTCTTGCTAAGTCACTAAATTGCCCAGGCTGGACTCGAACTTGCAATCCTCCTGCCTTGGCCTCTCCTAGGGCTGGGATTACAGGCATGTGCCCCACACCCAACTATTTCCCATAGTAAAAATGCTTGCAGGAATACTTTAAGACTGTGAAAATATCCTGTTTTTTTCTTACTCTTTCTCAAACTAATTTCATCTGCCACTGGTAGACTTGCCTACAGCAACTCTCATGTGGTATATACACATGTGGTACAGACAGCTTTTCATTTTCTCATTTCTTCTATATTTGTGACTTGGAATTGTTCTATAAGAAAGAGCTGTTCTATTTCCTCCAGTATGAATGCGTGGATGTTTATTTTATTCTATGAACTACAATCCAAAGCATCCTTATTTATTCATTCAAACTGTCCCAGCTTTGGCCAGAGGGGGCTCCCTTAGGTTGGCTCCTGTACCCTTTTCGTATGTCCCCATCCTTTTGCAAAAATATCCTTACCTTCTGGTACCCCCAAGTGCTCCTGGCTCATGTTGTATTTTCACCTCCCAGTCCTGGAATCGACCAGTTCTCCAAGAGTTCCTGATGCCTTTGACTGGAAAATGGCACTTAGGAATCAAGTTTAAAGTACTAGGTGTGCTCACCACTGCCGGGATATTATTGTTGTAGGAAATTTTTGTATGAAGCTAAACTACATCTTCATGCACACACATACACACAGAGAGTTATATTTGTTTCTAAATCTATTTCTTGTGTATATATTAAAAACCACAAGACAAATACTCTATGATCTCACTTATATGTGGAATCACAATAAGAACCAAATTCATAGAAATGGTATAGAAAAGCGGTTGCCAGAGACAGATGGGTAAGAGAAATGAGA
Organism: Dasyprocta punctata; assembly: GCA_004363535.1. NCBI lineage: Eukaryota > Metazoa > Chordata > Mammalia > Rodentia > Dasyproctidae > Dasyprocta > Dasyprocta punctata. The sequence continues at coordinate 14,538 of RJWM01020193.1, forward strand.
ACATGTCGGTCAGTTATTAGGTGAATAGGTTGAGAGACTCTAATGTACAAGGGGGTAGACTATGGTGTACAATACTGTATTGCATATTTGAACTTGCTAGAAAAGTAGATTTAAATGTTCTCACCCCTCCCCCCCACATGCATACAAATGGTAACAATATGAGTGATAGATGCGCTAATTAACTTGATAGTGATAACCTCTGTTGGGAGCCAGTGAGCTAGTGAGCATTCACACACACACTGAAAGCACAAGTGCCTGAACAGGAGTGCCCCAAGGTCATGAGAAATGCCCTGAGGGCCTGGAGTGCTGGAGGTGAACAGGTGTTCCAGCCCCGAGAACACGGGGCATAAGAATCGGAGATGGTTAAGCAAAGGGGCGTGGTATGACGTGTATAAAATAAGTGCATCGCAGTGGTTGAGCAGTCTCTTTCTCTCATCCAGAGGAAAGGCTCCACCTAACCTCAGCTTTGTGTCTCTATCTTTGTTGTTCTTCCCCCTGGGAACTTAGAGAGCTCTCGCAGACACTGACAAACCTCTTTAGAATATATTCGTATGTTAGCCTGAAACAGGCAAAATCACGCTTTCACATTACTACCTCAGATTCCAATCCAATACCATAAGAGTTATCCTAGGCTAAAAATCAGCAAACAGCATGGGGAACGCTACAAGAAAAGAGGACACAGGTGACCAGATGTCTGTCTCAAGCAGGGAAAGGGAAGTTCCAAGAATCTAGTTCTCCTCTGAGGGGTGCGGGGGACAAGGAGGGGAGACTACAAATGTATTTCATTTTTAACCAAAGCTGAAAACTCAAAACCAGGACTCACAGGACTATCTCTAAAAGGCATGTTCTTGTCTAGGGGTGCAGCTCAGGGGTAGAGCACTTGCCTAGCATCCTCAAGGCCCTGAGTTCAATCCTTGGCACCTCCATTTGTCCATCCATCCATCTGATCATCCACTCATCCGTGGCGTGCCCTTATCATCTAAGTGGATGAGGGCTCTCAGGTAACCTCACAAGAAGCAGAGACTCAGAATGGCATGTGTATCAGCAGCAATTTGGGCAATTTCTAAAGTCATTAGTCACCTTCCTGGTGAATCTCTAGAGTATGGCCCAGCACAGGACAGGAAGTACTATGTGTGAGGAAGGGTGGAAGCCAAAGGAAGGTCAGAGAAGGGCTTGCCTTGCCCGTGAAGGTCATTAGAAACATTGTCACCAACCTGCCCATCAGTCCCCCTGTGTTCTCCTCTTGGCCTGAATCCCAACCTTAACTTGGCTGAAGAGCCTTCTCCCTTTATAGATCTCAGAGGAGGATCAACTTATTCACCTACCAACATCCCACAAACAGAAGAAGAGAGTCTACAGTTCAGTGGCATTTGGGGGAATACAAAACATTTATAACTTTTCTGAGCTCTCAGCAAATTCCCTCATAAAGCTCTGTTGTACATGGCAGGCTGGGTGCCCATTCGGCTCACAAAAGCCCATTTAACTCATGCGTGAAAAGTTTATAAGTACTTAAGTACCTTACGGGTTACGTAAAGCTTGTGGGGGAGTTCAGGAACTGAATCACCATTTATAACAGGTTTTTTTTTTTCCCTATGAGAAAATGCCTTCTCTGTGAACAGTGAGAAGGGAGAAAAGGCCACCAAAGCAACGTGTGACAGAGAAATATGGAGACAGGAGGAAAGCTCCCCTGGCTTGGAAACTACGAGGACAGCATTGCTTGTGCTCCTGGTGCAATGACTGTGATGCAGTTTGGGGTTCATCTAGTCAAGAGGAATTACCGAGCTCCTAGTCCCTCTCAGGATGAGACAAAGAACAGTGCAGGAATCCCTGCCCTCTGGGTGCGCAGGGTCCCGTGGTACGGATGAAGAGAAGCACCATGAACTCCCAGGGAACCTGTTGTGCAGGGAAAAGGCAGGAGCTGTTGGAACGCAATGAGCAGAAACCAGGCCCCACCTGGGGTTCTTTAAGGTTTCCAGAAGGAAGCTGTCCCGGTAAGGAGGTGAGGACCTTAGAGGCCGAGGGGCCAACATGTGCAGAGCCTTGTTACCGAAAGTGGGAGGAAGTATTGATCGTGACTGGTGATGGGAAGGCTGATGGAAGGTGGCTGACAGGATACACAGGATTTTTATTTAAATTGTGGTATAATACACATAACATAAAGTTCACAAATAAAACCACTTCAAGGTGTACATTTCAGGGGTAGTTAGTATACATTCACCAAATGGTTTTGGAATACCCTAAGGGGGTTCTCATTACCCTAAAAGGAAACCCAGTATCCACCAGCAGTTTCTATTCCCCTCAGCTCCTGGCCACAGTCAATCTCTTTCTGTCTCTGCCCACCTTGAAGAGCATATAAATAAAACCATACAATCCATGGTCTTCTGTGTCTGGCTTCCGTTCAGCATGTTTTCAAGGTTCATCCATACTGTATTGTGTATCAGTATCTCATTCTCTTTTATGGCTCGGTAGTATTCCATTGCATGGGTATATCACATTTTATTCATCCATTCATCCACTGTTGGACATTGAAGTCATTTCTACCTTCTGGATATTGGGAATAAAGCTGATGTAATCACTAGTGCATGAGTTTTTGTTTGGACGTTTGTTTTCAATTATACTGAATCTATACTAAGGAGTGGGATTGCTGAGTAAAATATTAAGGATTAGGATTTGTCTTAGTTGCAGCTGGAAGCCATTTAAGTGAGGACCAACATGGTTAGACTGCATTTTAAAGCATTTGCAGTGGCTGATACAGATGCAGGGTTGGAGGTGCCAGCAGTAGATGTCAGACCAAGTGAAAGAAACCAGACTGGGAGGAGGCACAGTGCCGTTTCTCTTCATCTCTCACCCCCTACCACTCTTCCTGTGGCATCAATAAACATCAAGTCACAAGGGAGGAAGAAAACTATTTTCTCCCCTGATATGTTCACAGGTTAAAAGCAACTATCAAGTCGATGGCAGAGTCCACAGCAGGCAAGACAAGTGATCCTGAATTTCCTCCCAGCTGGACTATAAGGAAAACACTGATCCCTAAGCCGATCCTCGATCTCTTTAAGTCCCTCATTCTGTCTAAGTGGACCTTCCTTTCCAAATGGTTAAGTGGTGGTGGCCTGCTCATCTCTCCCTTGAATCGTGAGCCAATTTCCACCCTAAAGGGAGTTGTTTATTCCCATGATGTCTCCGCTATCTTCTTATCAGCTCTATTATTTATATAACTGCTTGCTTCCCTTATGAGTCAATCTCAAGTTCAGGGGCAAAAGTTCAGATCTTCTCCAGTCTGAATAACCTCAGACTTACAGCATTATCTTCTTTAAAAAGCAAGGACTGAACCACCCACACTTCTTTCAAATCTCACCATAAGGAACCAGCATTGCCAAGGAGATCAGTTGCCCAGTCTTTATGAGTGAATTCCATTATTATTCTAATAAAGGGAAGCCCTGTAAGATCCTACACCTTCCAATGGAAAATCTGCTGTCTGGGCAAGTTGATAGTGGCTTCTGAAGAGGGGTTTGCTACACAGGGAATCTTCTGGGCCTCTACGTTCTATTTTTTTTTTAATTTGTTTGTTTATTTAATTTGAGACAGGGTCTTGCTATGTAGTTCAGGGTGGCCTTGAACTCGCTATGCAGCCAAGGCTGGTCTCAAATTCATGGTGATCCTCCTGCCTCAGCATCCGGAGTCCTGGAATTACAGGCATGCGTCACCATGCCTGCATGCCTGGCTCACCCTACATCCTAATCTGCCACACAAAACTGTTGGCCAAATACCCACTCTGAAGTCCTCCACATAGCTACTTCTCAACAGATTCTTAATGGAAGGAAGGAAGGAATGGTACGTGGATAAAGTATACACTCCCATGGAAGCAGGAAGGAACACATTCAATGTCATGATCTGCTTTGGGTTTGCTGTTGCATTTCCTTGGGACTGACCTTGACAGTAATGATGACAGAATTGGGTCTATTGGGAGAGGAGGGCTCCACATGCAGCACTTGGCCCATAAAGGCTCCTGCTAGCAGGTGAAGGGTTGATTTGGTGGAAATCCCCATTTAGGCAAGGGCAGAGCAGAGAAGCGAAGTGCAGTTGAAAGTCTGATGTACAGAACAGCTCCTCTGAGAATGCTGGCGACCCTGGGAGCCCATCATTTGCGTTTTCCTAGAGAAGTCTGAGTCTAAGGTTCTGCAGGTTGCTTTGAAAAATGGTCATGGTGGTGTGGGTCATCCTGCCAGACTCTTTAACAGGACCCATCTGTCCACAGCTGGTCAAGTGGCCCTTGAGTTCTCTGAGTAGTGCCATCCAGGTGCCTGGAAGATGTGCTATGACTCACAGACAGCCCCTAGGGAGCCACAGGGTTATTCCCCCAGGGCCCGTGTCAACAGCTTTCCATGATACACAGGCCACCTCCAAAGTGGGGTTTCTGGGCTTGCAGGGTAACTTTTGAGTCAGGCCCTGGGTCCTGTTGCTCATTTCCAGCCTGGGAAGCATCTGGACTTGCTGTGCTATGGGTCAGCAGGATACTAATGGCATCATTATCTGGTAGAATCAGAGGCACAAGTGCCCAGCATACGGCCTGGAGGCTTCGCCCAGGCTAATGGGACAGGCAGACAATTTACGAGCTAAGTAACACATCATAAAAGTGAGCAGCAAATGCTAATGAGGCAACAAGCCAGGACAGAAGGCCCTCCACTCTGACCAAGCCACTTTCCTGGGTACTGGCGGCCCTGCCCAGCCGGCACTGACAGTGACCCAGGCTAACTCACAGTGCTTTGCTCTGGACTGCAGAAAGCTATTGTCAGCCTTGCGGGGATTTCTGGAGACTTCTCAGATCAAGGAATTGAAAGTCTAATGCTGTCCCCAAACTGTATCTAAACACCGAGGGAGTGAGATTGGCAGGTGTCCTTTTATGGGAAGCATCACCATCCACCTCCCTGTGACTTTTGTTAGTCTCCCTCAGGCTTCAGATGACAGATGTGGTCCTCGACTGCGGGGCTCACCGTGCACTGTTTAGAGAAGGGGGCCGCGGTGCCATCAGAGAGCCAGGAGGGGAAGCTTCCTTGGAAAGTAACCACGAGAGAAAGCATCTGCCCCTGCAGTTTGCTCAGACTGAGTCCCCATGGCTTGAATTTGTCAGCCTATCTGGGCACACGAGGTTGTCTCAGGCTACTGGGTATTCTAATAATATAGGAAACCTATGAATTACATGGCTATGATCCCGTGGATCCCTGGATTTAGCATCCTCGAATTCCACCTGAACCAATTCAGGATGGGCCTAGCACAACACAGAAATGATGCGGAGAAGGAGAATGATCATCCTGGAATCTGACAAATGGTATTCCTTCGCTTACTTGACAAGAGTTACCAAGCACTTCTATGTGCCACAGTACTAGGTGGGTGCCAGGGACACAAGAGAGAATAAGACAGACAGGCCCACAGGGAATCTACCTGATGGAGAAGTTCAGGGAGGATCTAGTTTGGGAAGGGCAGTTAAAGATGGGCTCTTTGAAAAGGTGAAATTGAAGTTGAGATCTGAAGAATGAAAGGAGAGGAAACAGAACTTTCCATGCAGAGGAAAGAACAAGAAAAGCTGAGAGGAGGGCAAGGTCTTGGTGCATTCAAGAAACCTCAAAGAAGTCCTGCACCGTTGGAGTCTGGTGAGGTGGAAAGTAAACCTGAACTTTATCTCAGACGCAGTAAGACCTGAGAGAGTTCATCTGTTCAGCACAGGTTAGAGTTAGGCTCCCTGAATCTTTTGGTTTGGATTCCCATGCAACTCACTTAAGGATCAGGGTTGGTCAAACAGGATTAGCAGGTGACTTGGAACACAAGGAAATTATCTGGCTTTTTAAAGCCATATTTCCAACCCTTCCATTACATCTATCCATAGCTGGATCCCTTGGCCCCCACCTGCAGCCTCAGTTTTGGCCTCAGGACCAATCTTAGATAGACTTGGGAGTTTCTTGTGTAGTTATGTGAGATGCAACATCTCTTACTTTTTTTCCTAAACTGGAACGAGTCCCTGTACCCCAGGTCTATGACTGGCATGGTTCTGGCCTCATGCTGAGCTTTCCCGTGATCAGAACCTTCATCTAGCTTGCTCTTATCTCATGCCTAGGCTCCTGAACCATCATCCAGTGTCTGTGAGAGACCTTTTGAAAGCTGACTGCACTCTGCCTACACTTTCAAATAGTGGCTGATCCCAGATCCTTCCACATGATGCTCCTGCATCTCAGACCCCAGTTGCCCTTGACTGGCTTGTGATTGCAAATACAGCGCACCACATCCTTCCAAGCCCTTTGCTCCTGACCCTGGATCTGCCTGGCAGAGGTCCCTCTCAGCATCTGCACCTGGGTACTTATGCCCAGTGAGGAGGCCGAGTCCCAGGGCCAGGGACTCTGTCTATCTCTTCCTAACCTGCTGCTGTGACTGGCAGGCACTGACAGACATCAGGGCAAGCACTCAGGTTTATAAAGGGCAATTTAAAAGAGACTAGCAACCCACAGATTCATCTACTGAAGGGTTTTCACTTGTAGTTAAAGAGATTTAACTTCGAGTTCCTTTGAATCAGGGGCGTAACAGTCTCCCCTCCACACACACAGTTCACTTGGCCTCATCTCTCTGCCACTGGCCCTTAAGGTGGAGTGTTCATGTGTTGGCTGGGCAAGCGTCCATCCCATTGCCAACAGTCACACAAGCCAGCCTTGCTGGAGGAAGAAATGAGCTCTCAAGAGGCTTCTGGAATAGCTCCATTCCCAATGAATGAAGCAGAGGTATCCTTTGCTTTAAATGAAGCCTGGGGTAGGCGCACAACATTGAAAACAGATGAGTGTAAAGCTTGGTTCCCACCCCCACTAAGGAAACCTGAGAGCTCCATAGGAGACAGTCTGCAGACCACGGCTGGAAACTCGTGCTCCAAAGCCATGGAGCAGACACCCACCCCACCCCCCTCAAGAATAAGGACTGGAGTGGGGAAGGTCAATAAGGATAATGATGATGAGGCCAACACAGCAACAGCAGCAGCTGCCTCTACTAAGTAGGTGAATGCTAAGCCTTCAGGTATAATTATTCTATTTTACACCAGAAAAAACTGAGGCCCTGTGAAGTTAAACAACATCTCCAAGGCCACATTCCTGCTGGAGAGCCATGATGTGAAGCCAGTGGTGTCAGAGATCACTTCATATGTAAGGATGCTCCAGTTAAAAGGTCAAGCTGGGTACATGGAAGGGAAAACCCAGAAGTTTTGGAGGCCACTTGGGGTGACTGGCCAGTGCTCTGGGCTAATCAACAGTGTACTCGTGGGAAGATGAATGTGTTTTCATGCTGCAGTTTTGCCCCAGACCTGTTCAGGCCTGTTTCTGCCCTCTGAACAAGGAAGCTATGCTTTGTAGGAGCCCAGCAGAACAGGAACAGACCCAAGATGCCTGAATAAAGAGCCTGGGAGGAAGTATGTAGTGTCGCCACTGTTGGAGACAAAAGTCGTATCAGGTTAAGGGAAGGCCCAGTGGCTAATGGACTGCAAGAGAGGGGAGATATTAATATTTTTCAGGCAAACTACGCCACTCTTTCAACTAGGACAACCACCTTATCCCAGGCCAAGTCAATCGGTGGCTGCCAGGCCATCATACACATGTCCACGGCTGTCCTCCCCTCGAGACAAATGGCCCCTCCCAGGGCTACTTCCTAGCAGTGAAGGATGTATTGGCTGTACCTTTGGGTGTTCCCAGTATCTCCCCAAGTGCAACTGGACCTCTGCTGGCAACGGGAAGAAGTTGTCAGGGTAGAAGCTGCTCCCAGTGGCCTCTAGTACCAAATTACCTCCTTCAGGGCACAGCGAGGTTTCAGAGAGACCAAAGGCACAAGTAGGACCCCAGAGGAGAGGATTAGTATCAACTGATGAGTATGGATCTAAAGACCCAGTTTGCTGTACCTGTTTCTTTCTATAACGACAGAACCGCCCTGCAACCTAGGTATCCACCATATACCAGAAGTCCTGGGTCTAATCCCTCAGATTTACTTTTGAAAATAATGGTTAGTCAGTGCAGATCACTGCTCCAGCAAACTCAGATTCATCAATACCCTCAGGGGTTACTTAGTCAACGCCCACTTTTTGTGCCCAAAGTGCAAGAGTTGAAATTTCTGTCCTCACTCTAGTGTTTCAACAAAACTTCTGGTGGTTGGATCAAAGGATATTTGCAGTGGGAAACAATGCATTAAATAATTTCAGGTGCTCAAGATTAATTCCACTAACATCAGACTCATGAGTCTGTGGCATTATTCACAAATGGAAACTAAACATAAATAAAACTCCTGCATGTGTTTGACTCGCATCCATGTGTGAGCTCCTTTCTTCCACGAATGTTCTCTCCGAAACATTCCGGGACTTTGCATGTGTGTGGGCGCCTAGGGAGGCTGGGGCCTTAGCTCAGCGGTAGAGTGCTTGCCCAGTATACACCAGATCCCCAACTTGATCCCCAATATGACCACCAAAAAGACATTCTTATCACATATGGATTTCTAACCATGACAATGTCAAAGTTAGGTCAACTGTAGTATATAGGAAGTGTGGCCTCGGTCCTTGAGAATTCAGAAGGCAGGAAATAGGCCTGGTAGTAGTGGTGGTGGGAGGTAATTATGATCCACCCACTGCCCGCCTCAATGTCCATCCATTTGTGCTGAGGGAATTTTTGCTAAATTGCTCAAATCTGAAGGCGATGAGATGGTATGGAGGTGAGAACAGAGAGAAAAGTTAAAAACTGACCCACATTCATGTCAGTGTCTATGAGACTCTGTGCACATGGACCAGAAGAGCGAGGGAGAGACGGAGACAGCGGCATGGACCAGCCGTGTCTCTGTGGCAGCCTGTCCACACACTTGTTCCCATCTAACCGGGCTCCAGCCTACCCAGGGTCCCTTTCCTAGATGAGACCCATTTGCCAGAAAGCATGAATATTACACACAGTTGTGGTCTACCCACTACTGAAAGAATATTAAATTCTGTCAGCATTCTGCGGGGTTTATCCCATACTAAACTTCTTCGTTATAAACTGCACATCTGGACAATCTAAAATCAGAGTCCCAAGATGAAAACAGAAAGTGAAGAGGGAGATACCAACGTTGGGGTTCAGTGGCACCCTCTCACCTAGGTGGAAAGGCTGAGCCCTGTTTAGGAATACATCTAAGCCACCCCTCTCTTGGGCCCACCCCTCTCCAACTGCCCGCTCATGAGCCAGGAAGGTACCCGAGCTAATCAAAACAGATGCTAAGATTGGCAGAACTGCCTTTCTCTACCCAGGCAGTTGCCTTGATGCTAGGTGGGTCCAAGCCTGGAGCCCTTCAAAACCTTTAAACATTACTATTTAATTTAAAAATTAGATCAACAAATGCTCCTTTCCCTGGGTGGTCCTAGAGTAGTAAGCATCTTGCTTTGCAAAATGTGGCAGATACTGCATTACATTGGAAAAACCACGGTGTTCTCAGCAGTACAAACTCCAAAAGCCATCTGAGAGCCAACGCAAAGGACGCAACTGTGTCAGCAATCTGTGGCTGCCACAATCATCTTCCCTTTCTCAGAAAGAGCCATGCTCTTCTTCTACTCAAGAACAATCCATAGCTCCCTGCTGCCTATATTGAGAGTTGGCAAACTGTGTCCTGAGGGCTAAATCTGCCCTGTTTTTGTTAACGGAAGCCCAGCCACAGTCATCCATTTCTGTAACTGTTCACAGTTGCTCCTTGGCGATGAGAGTAGAACTGAAAAGCCACCACCAAGCCTGCAATGTTGGTTCTTGGCTATTTGGTCCTAGACAGAAAATTACAGTCAGCTTGTCATGCTCTCCTCCCCATCGGCCCACCCCAGAGAACAGAGCCCTGGCCCCGCTCATTCTGCGGGCTGGATTGATGTGTACCCACATTCAGAAACCTCTAGGGGATAGGAACAGGACACAGAGGAAGCGAAGCCAGGATTGAAAGCTGCAGCCATGGTTTGAGACACAGACACAGCCTTGAGGAAGAGGAACCTGAGAGGAGTTGAGGCGGTGCCCGAGTCCTCCCACTGGCTCTGCCGAGCATGGGCACCCTGGTGCCTGAGATGGCGTCTTAGCGTGTGGAGGAGGAGACCTCACCAAGTCTACTGCAAGGTCCCCAGGGGGCTGGCGAGCGTGTAAATGGAGATGCTGCTTCCTGTGGAGCTGCTTTAGTTTCCTTATTTATGCAGGCTGCAGCAAGGAGAGCCAGAGTGGCTCCTTCGGGATGCTTCCCCGAGCCTGGTGCTCTGGACCTTCCTGCTGTAGCTGCAGCTCTGGTTTCTCCCACGCCTTGAGAGAACAGGCTCTCTGGCCTCAGAGCTGTGGTCTGGGCAAGTGGCCGCCTCTCTGACCCCTGCAAGCGTCTCCATGGCGCTCTCCTCCACAGCCTGGCACTGCAGGACCTCTGGCTTTGTCATGGCCTCCGTGTGTGTGTGTGTGTGTGTGTGTATGTGTGCGTGCGTGCACATACACATGTGCATGTATGTGTGTGTGGTGTTGGGGCTTCAACCCAGGGCCTCTGCACTGAGTTGTACCCTCAGTCCTTTTTCAGTTTTTTACTTTGAGACTGTATCTTATCAAGTTACCCTAGGCTCCAACTTGCAATCACCTGCCTCAACCTCCCAAAGATGGAGCTGTTTTTGATATTCCTTTTTTGGTTACCTCCACTGGTTTCATGGCTGGTGAAGGACTGGTGGCAGGAAGATGATGCACAAAACATGAACACTGAAGGAGGATTTTAGGGGTCTCCTCAATCTGAAATACTGTTTTCCCTTCAATAGAGCCTGGGCCAACTGTGAGCAGACGTGGGGTGGGGATGCAGACATATCTACCCAGCTCTGTGACCCACGGGCTGAGGGGCCCCCATGAACATCCGTCCTGACATTGATCCTGGGGTGGTCTTTCTTGCTTACTTCATGAGAGTATTGGGCACGTGTAGCCCATCGTCTGTCTGAACGCAAAACCCTCTGTCCCTTACTGCATTTTCTCCCCCTTTTAAGAAGCAGCTGGGCTCTTTCCTGGTCTAATATGAAGCCTTCCCTGCCCTAGCCCACGTCACCCCATTTTGGAGTACAGCACCATTTAGCTGCCCTGTAGGGTGCTCTTTGGGGTGCTGAGGCTGTGTGCCAGGCCATCCCTCACCACGGCTGGACCATCCTTACTGAGACTGGTAGAATTCCTGATGGGAATGCCGTGTGCATAAACACATCATTCTTCCCTGGGATTCTGCTTCTTGCTTTGTCTTTTTGCTGTGGAAACTGTGTGAGGTTGACAAGTAGGGGGTTGGTGACTTTGTGTGCAGCTGCCCATAACATCCAGTGCTGTGAAAGTGACCCCCGGTAAACTCATTCACTGGCCAAGCTAGACTTGTCCAAATTATTCTTTGGTCTCTATTTAGAGGCAAATGATTTTTTTTATGTCTCCCCCAAGAAATTCACAGAACATCTCCTCTGGTGTCAGAGCTCAAGGATGCCAAAGAGGGCAGAAATGTTCCCTGGTTGCTCTGGTCCTTGTCTGACAGATGCCTGGTCCCTGAACCTCCAGTCTCTGCCTCAGTGTCCCCCCTCACAGAGGCCTCCCTTGAGGGCCCACCTAAAATAACCACCTGCCCCCATCACCACTACACTTACCCTGTCACACTACGCCCCCTTCAGGGTGGACTCCTCTGAGCAGGGACTGGCCCTACTTGTATCCTTGTTAGCCTTTCCCCACAACTGTGTTCTGTCCCTGGAATGGTGTCTGCTCTACCTGGGCACTTGATGGCTTGCTAACGAAAGCTCATTTCCTCCCGGAGAGTCCTCAGGCAAAGGGAAAGTATGGGGGGTTGAATGGTGGTAGACCCTAAAAGACATACCCGAGTCCCAAAAGCTAGGAAGAAGATCTTACTTGGAAAAGGGGTCTTTGCAGAAGTAATGAAGTTTAGAATCTGGAGATGAGATCATGCTGAATCACTAGGTGTCCCTGTAAGAGTGTCCTGGTAAGAAACTAGCAGAAGAGAGGCACAGCGAAGACAAGAAAGGTTTTATGTGAAGATGGAGTGTTGCAGCCACAAGGCAAGGGACACCTGAAGCCACCAGGAGCTGCAGAGAGCAAGGGTTCTCCCGGAACTTCAGGGGGAACACGACTCTGCCTATATCTTGAACTCGGGTTCTGGTCTCCAGAGCTCTGAGAGAATCAATTTCTGTCATCCTGGATCACAACAGTTTTTGGCAATTTGTTACGGCTGCCACAGGAGACTGGTACCGAAGAGACAGGCAGCTGCAACACCTGGATGCTGGGCGTGGCGAGACAGACCCTGGGATGGGGCAGAGTCTGGGAGGAGAGACAGACAGTAATTAAGTAAAGAGGAAAGTGTGTATAATTACAGCTTGTGAAGAGCTTGGAAGGAAACAGGTTGGCTGGTGGATGGAGTCACAGCGGGGGGAAGGGAAGGCTGAGACTTTTGGAGGAGAAGGCACTGGACTTGGATCCCAGGGACCAGAAGGGACGGTGCAATTTAAATCCACATCTGGATCCTCCCCAGTTGGCTCTGCATTTAGCTGCTCCTGCCTGATCCTCACCCGCTGGCTGAAGGATCTTCCTAAAGCACTAGTGAGAACAGCTGCTATTCCTGGAACAGATACTGGGTGTCTGATGCCTATAAGGACAGCTGCAGGATGTGCTGTAGGTGGCTGCATTATTCTCCTCCTACAGATCACAGAATGGAGGCTCAGGGAGGTTGAGTGGCTCCTGTGCCTTTAAATGTTTAAAGATCTGATTGCAAAGTCTGTCGTTTGTTCCCTGGGCTGTGTGGACCCTCCTCACCGTCCTGTCTTGCTCAGAAGTCCAAAACGACCATCTGCTGTCTCATCTGCCACTCCCAAGGGGGCATTCAGTGCCCCTCACTCTCTGATTGCCACGTCAATTTCCCCCTAATCTACGACCACGTCCCATCGCCAGGAATCTTCCAGTTTACCCTTCTCTACCCACTCACTCCTCACCACCTCTATGAACCTGCTTTTAGCAACCCTATGGTAAGGAAGGGAGAGTATAAGTATTATTATTGTTACATTGCTGTGTCTGACCCTGGTGAGCCCTGCTATGAGCTCTTCATTGGGCTCGGTGCCTGACCAATAGCAGCCCTCACGAGTTACATTTCAGTATCTTTCATTTTACACAATAGCTGATCAAAAACTATGGTAATGTGTTTAAATAAAAATAATTACAGTAATAGGCACATTGCCATTAATCCTCCCCCAAAATATCCCCTCTCATTTGGAACATACTTATCTCATCATTCTTGCTACTTTCTGAAGCAGATCTGAATTCCTGTTTTATTAATGTCTTTAAGAATCAAAAAAAAAAAAAGGTGAATGTTGCTACTAAGTACTGTCCAATGGAAAGGTGGGCTTGTAAATAAATTCTTGTGTGTCCTCACCCAATTTAGTCACCAGATCTGGCACTGTAAAACTTCTGCCTCTTCCCCAAAGTCAAAATGCCCATGAAAGAGAAATGTTTTGCATTTATTCACAATATTGAGGCAGCCAGGTCTACAGCAGTAAAGACCATCAAAAAAGAGGACTCTAAGAACTAACTCAGGATGTGACAAGAACAATGGAATGAGCGTGTTTGAATGATGAGGAGTGTTTTAAGAGCGATAAGTGGTCATGTGTCTTTTACCATGATATTTAAAAATTGAAGCACTCACTGTACTTTTTTGATCATAATTTACTTACACATTGAACTTAGCACCCCGCCTGAGGTTGGAGGTATTTGGCTGAATCTGGTGCCTTTCACTAAATTCTAACACGCAACTTTTACGTGGCATTTTACGATTTTGCAAAATGCTTCTGTACATTTCATTTTACTGCTGGGGTGGCTGAGTTAAAGGATGCAGGCAGAGATTGCTGTTCACCAAACCATCTCAAAGGAGCCGATCATCTTGTGTGCATCCAGATCCCCCCCAGAACAGAACTCACCAGCTCCTTGATCCCCGGGCTCCCAAAATGTTCTTTTGTCTGATGGGATGTCCCTACTGGGTCTAGCAAGGTGCAGAAATGGCTTAGGCCTCTGCCAAGGCCCCTGACCATAACCCCGGGGCCTAGGAATTTATTGGCTGATGGGAACTGTACAAGCTCTTTATCACAGCCCCAGCCTTGCCCAGAAACAATGTTGCCTTTCAAACTGTTTTCCGCCTTGGAGGGTGGATATATAAACCGAACTGGTGGTTAGGAACAGAAGCCCGGCTGCAAAGACTAAGAGCCTTGTTCTAAATGTGGCTGGTTTAGCATTATCATGATAAGATAAACACAGATAATAGCTTGCGGACGTTGGGCATTTTTCTATATATGGCTCTGGGTCTGTGTTTATGGATGTACAGGCTGAAATTTGAGGGTGGCTTTTCAGATCAAAGGGAGAAGCAGCAGCCATTTTCTGGATTAACTTTCCAGAAAGGAAGTCAAAGATAATTATAAGACCTTAGATGTGTCTCTAAAGAGGTTAGGAATGTTCCAATTGGGTATTTCCAAAGTGGTGACCCTAAGGTTTGCAGCATTTTCTCTGCGGTGCAGCTGGGCTGCTGCTATAGACAATGCTGAAGGCGGGTGATACATGTGTGGGGTTCACTATAGCTGTTTCCATTTTGGGGGGCAGTTTACAATCTCTATTAGACTGAATAGTTGTTGATGTGGATCTATCAGCATAATATTTTCTTTTATGTTCATTTGTTTGAAATGTTCTCTGGACGAAGGGAGAGGAACAGGATGACCATGATAATGACAACTCTGGTTGAAAGACAGTGGCCTAGAACCCCCTTTCCTCTCAATATTTCATTTAAAAATATTTATTCATGTCATATATTCCTCTGGATTCTAACTGATGTCCTCGAGCAGGATAGACGTCCCTCCCCTGAGCCAGATTTGAAGGTGCACACCTGTAATTCCAAGTTCAAGCCCAGCCTGGACAACTTAGTGACTTGGTGAAATCCTGTCTCAAACTAAACACATTAAAAAAAGGGCTGGGGATATAGCTCAGTGTGAAGGCCTGAGGTTCAATCCCCAGTACCAGAAAAACAAAGAAGTGAACAAACAGGAAGAGAAGAAGAAGAAAAAGTAGTCCCTGCCTCAGTTGAGTTGATACTGTCCCCATAGTTCAACAGTTGGCCAGAGCTATGTCAACCAGGAAAAGGGACTTCCAGGGTTTTGGGGGGGTCTTTGGGAAAGGACTGAAATTTGTCTCAACTACTGTGGTAGTAGAAAAGTCAACCTGACCTGATGTGGTCCCCAGAATCTATCCAGACCTATGTTTCTGTAAACAGCTCAGAAATAAAGCAAACGGGATATTTCCAAACTGCTGACCCCAAAACTCTTGATGGCATCCAGAGCAGCTCTGGTGGAGAGGAAAAGCAACCCTGCATTGCATGCTAACCACCCCTTCATTCATGGGTAACAGCTGGCCCCCAAAAGGCATGTGCAGAGAGGGCCCCACTGCTGGGGCCATGATGCAAACAGTCGGGACAGATGACTGTCTGTTGTCCATCCTGTTCTCAAAGACATCTAGGGTAGAGGCTGATGGGGTGGCCAGTGTTGTCTGAGAGGGGCCAGGGGACAGAGCCTTCGATGCTCACGTGACTCATTTAACTTCTGGGTACAGGTGGCTGAATTCCAAGGCCACCAGCTTTTGGCTTTGCTACCACTGCCCACCCTTCAGGAGGCCATTTTCAGAACCTGGGTTTGGGTAGAGTCCCAAACCTAAAACTCAGTCCCCCAGAATGCCATGGCGGGGTCACCTGCCCTGAGTGGCCCCTCCACAGCCTTACTCAAGAGCATCTGCACACACGGAAGCTCTAGGGAAAGGGAGGCTAAGACCATGGAAACTCATCTTCATGCCAGCAAGTCATGGGCCCTTCTGTGGCTGGCTTCTGTGGCAGTAGGTGGGCAGGTTTGGTCAGCCTCGTTCTGAGTTTAAAATTCACACTTTGCATACTGTGCCTGACTGGCATTCTATCAAGACACAGTGGTTCTGGTGTTCTTATAGTTTTTCCTCCACAACTGGAGTGGAGAAATGATTTTAAACCTTGGGGTCATGAAGTTATGTCTGTCTCATGTAGGCAGTGAGCATAGTGGCCAGGGAATTAGTTTGAGCAAAACTTCAAATGCCAGGGGGACATCTGACCACTTCCAGTCACATCAAACATCTAGAAGTATCCAGTGGTTTCTGTACATCTCCTCCCTCCCCTACCCGCAAAGGATGGGGCTGGAGGCTCATGGGGAAGAGACATAAGAGTCAGAATGTCACAGCCTGCCCCCAGGGTCCTCAGTCCCTGGTGGAGGAGACAGATGCAAACAACTCAAAGTGAGTGAATGACTGAGACAGGACAGGGAAGAGGGGAAATGGAACTTACACATGTGGCCCAATGTGGAACTTGAAGTTCCCAGTCAAGTCTGATACTATGACACCATGATGAGACCCTTTAACATTCCAGCATGGGGACAGAGTTTGGAGACTTTGGGGAACTGGCCTCCCTAAGCATTCCTATCCAGATGTTTGGCACAGGTTAGCATTACTCACAATGCCTTCCAGGAGCCTAAGACCTGGAAGTGTGGGTCTGGGGGAGATTGAGCGCAGCTGCTCTTCCCAGAGAGGAGGGTACCCAAGGGACGGTTGTGAGGGACAGCTGGAGAGAAACGGTCATGCTAGGCAGGAAGACTTGGGGACAGTGAGAGTTCTTTTGGAAGACACAATTTAAAGAACAGATGTTCTTGACAGGGACAGATAGATCACTGATTTACTCCTGCTGTAGCAATTCTCAGCAGGAATTCTATGCATTTACAAATGGAGTTGCATGCTATATTAACTCTGTCCTTATGTTTTCTACTGAGCTTGCAGGTAGGAACTTGCTACATCATCTTTAAATTACACTTGGTTCAATGTCTAACATGTAGTAGGTCTTCAGTGTTTGTAGGAGAGTGGCTCTCAGCCAGGGTGCTGGCCCCTAGTGAGCAATATCTGCAGAGGCTTTGGTTGTCACGGTCATGGGGAGGGGTGCTTTACAGTGGATGGAGGCTAGGGTTGCCTCTGAGCATCCTGTAATGCACAGGACCGCCCCCCAATAAAGAAGCACCCACTCAAAACATCCTTAGTCCTAGGTCTGGCAATCTCTCTTACACAAAAGCAGAAAGAGTGCCTGGTTTCGAAGGGGATGCAAATGCTTCCTTTCCAAGGAACATTCCAAATGGATTCCATCTGTCCTTGTGGGTTTGTGAACCCAGGATTAACAAGGAAGATCTCAGGGAACCACTGAATCTTTTGGGTTCTGTTATCACCCATCAGCGGACACCACAGCGGTGGCTTGTCCTGTCTTCTTCCCACTGGAGTTTATTTAATAATAGGCTTTTCCTGAAATACTGGGGGGGAGGGGTTTCCATCAGGAGTGGATCCCTTCCAAACCAGAATGCAGTGAAAAGTCCCGCTTGTGGGCAGCTGTTCCTGTCGAGTTGATGCTGCAGGAGGAAGTCCTGGCAGAGGCCTAAGCTCTCTGTATCAAAGCCAAATCCCTCCAGACTCAAGTTCTAACCTGCGGAGGCTGCCACGGCCAACCCTGATATGCACAAGCTGATGGCCTTCTAATTTCTATGGTTCTGGTGTGTAGAGGGGGAGTGGAGAACTCTTGTTAACAAGGAGATGAAGCAAGCCAGCGATGACTTTGGAAGTGCTTTTGCAGCTGGGGTGGAGGTCACAGCAGCAGGGAAGATGGCTGTAGCATCCCAAGCATGTCACTTCTTCCCTTGGTCTTCACAGTAAGCCTGTCATGGATACAGGGTAAGGTTTTCTGTCCTCATGTTTTTGATGACCTTAGGTAGTTTTTCTAAATCCAAAGTAAAAACAAAACGAACCCAGCCCTTAAATCCTTTGCAGAAAACTAAATTCTTTGCTAACCAAGATCGACTCAGAGGTTTGTTTCAAAGCCCAAGACCCTGAATCACTGTGGGAAAGACTTAGTTGCTTTCTATCCCAGTGTCCCTTTGGGAGAAGCTTGTGAATCAATTTCTTTGTCTGCTGATACCTAAGCACAGGAACCTACCTCATGATAGTAAAAAACACTGCTTTTGTGAAGGACTTGTTCTTTGCCAGGCATTGCACTGAGCATTTTATACATATTAACTCATATCATCTCCCCAGGTGAGATGTGTTATTGTCATCCTCCAACAGATGAGGAACCAAGGCACAGAGATCTTAAGTAACTTATTCAAGGTTACACAGAGATCAATGCTAGAGTCTGGACTTAGACCTAGGAAGTCTGACTTCAGGGTCTCTATTCCTCACACTGGTCTAGAGAATATACTCCCAAATTTTTCAGTCATTTTGACTTAAAGACTAAAGAAAGAGCTGAATCCAGGGGTCCTAAAAATAACAGTGAAAATGAGGACTTCCATCTGCCCTGTGCTGGGCAGCTGAAAAATACTTTTCTCCAGTATTTTCCAGTGGATCCTGCAAGGTCCAGGATTTGATAGTACAGTCTGCATTCAGTGACACCGTCATAAAAAAAAAAAGCCACATGCTATCTCTGTTGCTCTGAAGAATCACTGGGCTCAATTATGAAGGTCCCTTCTTCTACCTCAGAGTAACCTGGCAGTTCCCAAGTCGGGGGACCGTCTCCCCTTTTGGTTCATGTACTTCAGCTGGGGCTCTTAACTTGAGCTTTAGAGAGCACAGAGTGGGTACAAGTCCATCTCTGGTCATGATGACTAGCTCAAGGGGGAGGATATAGCCCAAGTTGCTCTAATCAAACCTGAAAGGAGTTAATGAGAAGAGATGGCTTATTTCTGCTGGATTTGAACCCGGGAGGATAGAGGGTTGGAGTTGCTGGCAGGAAACCCTTGTGCTACTATGTAGAACCTGGGAATGTTGCCTATATCAAAGAAATCAGAGCTAAAAGAGAGAACAAGAAGCAAAGGATGATGATACAGTTTGAGCCTCTGGACCAAACTCTGTCTGAATCCAGCATCCCTGGACTTCTCAGCTCTACCAATCAGTAAACTCTTTTTTGCTTAGGACAAGATGAGTTGTGTTGGGCTATATCCATCTCCCAGATACATCCACTACAACAAAATATTCTCCATGGGCCAGTTGCTTATGTTGTGAATTCTGGATTGAAACCATCCAGAGAGCAAAATTCGAGCAAGAGTTTCCTTCCTCTCAAAGATTCTATTCTCCATATGTTTTCCTCTGATTTTATGGCCCCCAGACAACCTTTATTATCAGTTTTCCAGCCCCGATGCACAGCTAAGTAACCTTCTGCCATGCCTGAAATGCCTCTTCTAAGTGTGAGGGACCAACTGGCCAGTTGTACTATCGGGTGTCCATGAGCTGCCAGAACTGGCAAACAGCTGTCCGTCGACACCCTGCGAGTCAGATGGGGGGCATCACTGTGTTTGTTTTCCTACTGATTGAATTACTCATGCCTCATTTGTCCACTTTCCTGGAATAATCTCTCTTGGATCCATTTAGAAACCCGAGTCTCTGCGGTTAGTCTGGCCCAGCTTCTATTTATGGAGAAGCAGAGTTCACTTGTCTAGGGCAAAGAAAAAAAAAAAAAAGAAGAAGAAGAAAAAAGAGGACTCTGCGGAAGTCACAGGTGTCCTGGATCTTCTGTCACCTCTGTCTCTTTGGTTTACTCCAAGAATTAGGATTCCTCAGAGAATGTCTTTATTCTCTTTGGAAGCTCCTGAATGGAGCAAATCTTTCCTGATCTGGAGTATTTCTAAGTGATTCTCAACTCCCAGAGAGCACTCTGGCATGGAGTGGCTGAGAATCACATTGGAGGCTTCAAGGGCGGTGACAAAACAAATAATTACTGAGCCTGTTGGTAAACAGACTCAAAGAAGACAAGTGAATTTGGCTTGTTCCCTCTTGCCTATCACACAGAATCGAACACTATCCTATTTCTGTTTTTCTTTCCCCATGACCCAAGTTTGAGCTTGCTTAATTTCTGTTTACAATGTGAGGCTCACGGGGAAGGAGGGAGTCAAGACCTGGTCAGAGTGGTGGAAAAGACTCACCTTCTCAGGGAGAGCTTCTCATACAACTATTGTTTCCAGATGTTTCTCAATGGTCCCAGGAGGACCCTGGCCCTAGCCCAGCCCAATGTGATCAGGACTGGTGTGGGTGAGGGCCTAGGCATCAGCTTTCTCAAGCTCCCCAGCTGACTGCAATTCACAACTGAGGTTTAGAATCATTGTTCTGGAGCCATGCTTTTTCTAACATGGTAGCCACAGGCCATGTGTGGGTATCAACACCCAAAATATGGTGAGTCCAAATTGAGTTGCACTGTAAGTAGAAAATATGCATCACATTTCCAACAGTTCACATGAAAAGGAGAATGTAAATGATCTTATCAACAATCCTGTTATATTGATTATCCTTGAAACAATGTAGATGTGACTACTAAACATACGCCCACTTGAATGAAAATTGAGAAATGGGAAGTAAGCACCGCCAGGCCGATGGAAAAGAGTCCCAGCCAGGGGAGAAACTATGCCTTCCTGTGAGCCAGCTGGTGTGTGGGCTGAAAAACCAGTAGAGCACTCCCTCACCCCGCCGATTCAGAGGACTCAGGGTGAGATGCTAGCAACTGAGGGGAAGGGAATAGCTTGATGCTTGTATTGTTTGGTTGACTTTGCAGGCCTGGGGCTGGCGGTCAGGGCATCTACCTGGAGGATGGCAGTGTGCACTGTGGCAACTGTGGGGGATTTCCTCCTGTCTTGTTTTTGAAATCCAATGTTTCGTTCCATTTTACTGTTCTGTTTTATTCCTGCATCTGGTATCTTGAGCAACTCTTTTGATGATAACAAGGGGCAGTGTTGTTCTCACTGTTTTGTTTTGTTCCAATTTATTGCTTCATTTTATTCAACGTTATGTTTTGATTGATTTTATTCTATTTTGTTTGCTTTTGCTATGTCTGATGGCATGGACAACTATTGTGAAGATAGCAAGATATATTATGGTAGCCGTTGTTGATTTCCTGCTGTCCTGTTTTGAAGTTCTGTACTACTTTCCCTGTTGTGTTTGGATTGGCTTTATTCTGTCTTGTTGGATTTTGTTCTCTTCAAAATTAAATTAAATTTAAAAAAAAGAAAATTGAGAAACATCTAGCAAATTAGTAAAGCACAGTTCTTGGTGTGTCTATGGAAGAGCTGACATGCAAGCCAAAAAACTAAGGAGGAAAGACCCACTCTGGATATGGGTGGCACCAGCCAATAGGCTTATGGCCTGAGTGGAACAGAAAAGGGGAAGAAGTTTGCTCGTTGTAGAAGAGATCTAGTCTCTCTGCATGCAGACAACCACTGTGAACTCTCACCTCTGATCCTGTAACCCTACCTCCTGATCCCCTAGCATAATTAAAATATATTCTCAATTGATTGTGTTTCTCTAGAGAACCCCCACTAATACAGTGGACATGTCCTAAATGAGACGCATGAGGACATGGGCAGGGATGTGTGGCTGGTGCTGGCAGGTAGGTAAGAAATGAAAAAGAACCGTTCAAGGGAGGAGAAAGACTGAAAAGAACCTCATGTGTCTTCAAGCAACTCTTAAGACATCATCTTTTCCATTTATAAGGAGAACAAAGTCCCAATCATTCTCCGTGGCACACCCAAACCCACACCCACACCCAGGCAGACACAAATGCTTGTTGTTATATTGTCATGAAGTTACAGTTCATCTTCTTTCCACCAGAGAAAAAATGGTTAGGAAGGCAGAGCCTACTACAGGAGGGAATAACTATTTCCAAGCAAAGGGGCGAAGTTTAACCTTGAAGCCTCTTTCTTTCCATTCTTCATAATCATGGCCAAACAGTCCCTCCAAATTACAACCAACTTAAATGATAAAGGCTGCATCTGTAAGAGGCAAGGCAGCAGAATTTAAGGATGCACACACGTAGGGTGATGATTGCACAAAACAGTCTTGTAGCAGACGTGGTGGTCAGTTTGCTGGTGTAGCCCTCCATGGGGGAACCATCTGCTTTAGTCCAGTTCCCTGTGACCTTGCCTTAACTTAGGACCTTGGCTGCCTGCTTTGCATCCCAGCTGAGGACCTCTAGTAATCCTCACAGGTGACAGTTACATTCTGTGTCAAATTCCCAGATATTTGGTGACACATTCTGGGTGTTTCTGTGAGTTGATTAGCATGTTAATTGGAGTAAAACAGTCCCTCCTTAAGCTGGGTGTACTTCAGCCAAGGAGTTGAAGGCCTGAATAAGAACAGCAAGACTGATTCTCCTTGGAGCAATTAAAAACTTCTCTAGCAGACTACCTTTGGACTGGCACTGGACAATCAACTCTTCCAGACTATTCATTTGAACTTGCCAGCTCCCGTAACCACGTGAGCCATTTCCCTACAATAAATTTCTTTCTACACATACACATCCTATGGGTTTTGTTTCTGCAGCGAACCCTGGAGTGATACCTCATGCTATCCCGATAGTCCCGTCTGCAGCTTCTCAGTTCATTGCCTAACATCAGGGATAGGCTCCATCTCCCAGTGAACAGAACCTCACCCACCACAGCAGCTGCCTGGAGGGATGGGTAATGTGACTCAGAAGTCTGGGGCCCAGGGAAGCAGGAAATGGGAGAGAAGGAATTTGCAAATCAATTGCTTGTCCCTCCTTCCTTTTCTTCCTTCCTCTCTCCCTTCCTGTCTTCCTTTTTATTTCTTTTTGTATTAGGGATTGAACACAGGCCCTTCACACTGAGCTACTTCCCCGGCCTTTTACACTCTTTTATGTTGAGATTGTGTCTCACTAAGTTTCTTATTCTCCAGGCTGGGTTCAAACTCTCAATCCTCTCAGAGTGCTGGGATTATAGGCGTGCACCAGCATGCCCAGCTCTCTTCTTTCTTCTGTAACTCTCTGTCCCTTCCAACAGATGGCTCTGAGGCTCAGCCATTCCATTTGAATGATCCATGGTTGAGGATCAAACTGATTGTTTTGCGATCATAGAGCCAGCTTGAAGATCTGCCTTGGATTTATTTCCTTGCCGTCTCTGTGTTCTTCACCTCTTCTTCCCTTGGCTTCGCTGAAAGTTACTGTGC
>RJWM01020194.1:0-36203 GCA_004363535.1 Dasyprocta punctata
TCTTCCTCCTAACTCCCTATCAATAATGGCCATCACTGCCGAGCAAGAGAATGGAACGAATAAGCAGAATGGGTACCAGATCCAGTAAGCCTCTCCCAAGGATATCTTGACCTCACAACATCATACCTGGGCACTCTCTGCCTTCATCTCCTCTCTTGAAACAAATCTATGTGCAAATCACCTTGCCTCCAGCATTGGACCTCCAGGGCTCCATACGTCTTTGATTACTATCGCTGTATTCCATGCCTGCCCTGAGTTGCTGCAGCAAGTGTCTGTACAGCTGGCAGACACGTATACATTCTGTTTACAATCTGCCCTTTTGTTTTTTACCAGGTGAACTGTGAGTCATCAGTAAGAACTTCAATGGTCCTGCATTCCTATTTCCAGAACCAACTATGTTTATTCCCATTGACCTTGTGTGACAGTGGCCCTGTTCATGCATATAATGCATGCATGGAGACCACAGACCACACTGCATACTTGGGTGTGTGCAGTGGCCCATACGTGTTCTCCTTCAAAGCCTAAACACAAGATCAGATTGAGATTAGTGCCCTTCGCAACACTCCTAGACCAACTTAACTCAGTGCAACATTCTGAGATGTGGCATAGAAGAGGAAGGGAATATGAGATATTCATGTTGTATAAAAGTGAAGGTTTGGGGAGATTTTTTTAAAATATAATTTTATCTTAAAACATAAATACTTTAAAAACAAGACCAAAAGAAAGTTAACAGTTCAGTTATACATAGTTCTTAAAAGAAAAAGGCTCTGGAGGTAGGATAATTGAGGAACCTACTTACTCTGATCTTAATGTTAATTTATATTCCAGAAACTGTGTAACATACAAAAAACTGTGATTAACCAGTACCCTGTTTAACAGCTTCATTCCAGTTTCTCATAATTCTCAACATCTTTCTTTACATCAAACCACCCCTAAGGCTCGTTTAAAAAAAAAAATGTTGGGAGGTGGTTAACTGGGAATCAAACTCGGGACCTCACCCTTGCCAGGCAGGCACTGTGCCGCTGAGCTACATCCCTAGTCCTTAAGCTCATTAAATTTTAATGGCAATTTACTCATCTATTTCATTTCTTGAGTTTTATTCTTTCAAATACGTCACCACATGGTACGCAGTTTGGTTTTTTATGTGTAGGGGGTATTGCAGACCAAACCTAGGGTCCTGTGCACTCTACCACTGAGCTAAATCCCCAACCCAGGCTCATTTCTTTCATTGGACAGTATGCATTTAAGATTCATCTATGTGTTTGTGTGGTGAGGGTTCTCTTTACTCTTTATTGCTGAACAGTATTCTGCTGTGTGGAATTTGTCTATTCATTTTCTTACTGAGGATATCTTGGCCAGTTTTTTATGTTTTTAAGTGAAACCGGTATTGACACTTGTAAGTAAGACTTTTTTAATATAAGCTTGCAAATCAGCTCATAAATATTTAGTTGAATTACTGAATCCTATGATAAGGATACTTTTAACTCCACAAGAAAGAATGCAGCATGAAAGAGGACAAGTAATTAGGTGGAAGAGTAAGTGGGCAGGCCTAAGCCTGGTCTGAATATGACCTTAAGCAGGTAGTCAAGGTCAACATCAAAAGTGACCACAGTATGTTCTCTTTGTACCATTACCGTGATGAAAAAGGTACTTTTCCTCAATGTTGTTCCTTCTCCAAATCTGAAATTCAAGTCTAAATATCAGTAAAACATCAGGAGACTTCAACTGATGGACATCCTAGAAAAAATATGACCTATACACAAACTGTCAAGGTCATTAAAGCAAAGTATGAGAAACTGTCCCAGCTCAGAGCAGCATAAGGAGACAGGATAATCTGTGGGCTCCTGGGACAGAAGAGGAACAGCAGGAAAAACTGAGGAAATCTGAACAAAGTACAATTTGTAATTGATAATAACACACCAATTTTGGTTTATTGGTTGTGACAAACATAGTGTAAGGTGCTAACATTAAGGAAAATGGTGTGAGGGATCTGAACTTTTTTGTAATTTTTCTCAAAATCTGAAACTTCTAAAATTAAAATTTTAAAATATGGAAATTAATTTATATCACATGAAAATGAAACTAGTTCAGTGAACTCTTTATGCTTTTTATCTAAAAAGATCAAGCCCATATTTAGCTGTAAAGATAATGAAAGGCAAGAATTACACAATTTACAGTGTCTATTTTATAAGGCCCAGAAACAAGGGCCTTTGGAAAAATGGGGTGCACTGGTAATCACTTAGCCTCATGTGGTCACATATGACTTGCAAGAAAGCTGAAATAGGTCCAGGAGCAGTGGTACAGTCAGGCAAAGCCACAGGTTCCTGGCACTTTGTCCTCTGAGCACACACAGTCCTCATAAGAGAGTAATCAAGAGAGAAAAACAATCTAGTGAGACGTATGGGTCAGGTCATTAGGGGCCTTGGTCCAAATCCAAAAATCCTAGATGGCCACATTCCTGCCCTGTACTGTCCCAAGTGGAGAAGGTTTCCTCCTACACTGATGAGCTTCCCATGGGGAATATCAAAGCAGCACCCACACCTAATTCCTCTTTGGCAGTGGTGGCAAACCTACAGCACACATGCTACAGCAGGCTGTATCACTGAAAGCTCTGAAAGATTCACCATCACTGCTCTACAGCCTCCTACTGCATTTCGCTGGGTAACAGCAGGGCCTACTGGCTGGGCCTCTGCAAGCGTGCCCTTCTGAATTTATATTCCACAACTCATAATGCTGACCTGGCTCCTGGGGTCTGGCAGCCCCTACTAGGCACACAGCTCCCAGAGCTCAAGGCCAGGCTGTAGCTGTGACTCAGAGTGGAGCCACTTCTGTCTGCTGGGTCCATCAACTGCTCAGAAGTACAGACTGCCCATTGCCAAACAGGTTCACAATGCATACTGAACTT
This sequence comes from Dasyprocta punctata, assembly GCA_004363535.1. Lineage (NCBI taxonomy): Eukaryota > Metazoa > Chordata > Mammalia > Rodentia > Dasyproctidae > Dasyprocta > Dasyprocta punctata. The sequence continues at coordinate 2,906 of RJWM01020194.1, forward strand.
GAATTTCACAGAGGAAGTTGAATAGTGTGCTGACATACCAGAACCGACAATCACTTGAAATCTGTGTGCAGAGGCTGCACTAATCAGGGACCATTCAGAGATGTGTGCACACCTACCCACTTCTGCATTTCCCAGGGCTGAGTGCAATGTTAGGACAGGTCTTTAACAGCCCAGTAGGTGCCAAGCCTCAACTAGTTCAGCAACACCAGGCCTGGGGATTTCCAATCCAGCTCTCTCCCACCCCACAAAAGCTCTGTGTCCTTGTTTTTCCTGCTTCCTCCCACCTGGAGAGTTAAGCTGCACCAAAACGGGCATTAACTATAAGCCAAACCATAGTTCCTGGAAGAAAAGGACTGTACCAGGAAGATGACACATGCCACCTGCAGTGGATACTACTACGCAAAGTGCCCTCAGAAGAGCACATCATGCTGCTGACCACAGTCTGGAGCCCCAGAAGCTGAAGTGAGTGAGCCATACAATTCTCATTCTACACCCAGGAAGGAGTTTCCTGATGGCAGCAGCCCCAAAACTACTCGGCCACACATAATCAAAAACATAGGAAGCTGTAAGCCACCTTCTAGGTCTGACTGCCAGCATCATCAGTATTACTTTGGCCTTCCTCAAAAACTTTGTCCTTAGACACTTCTCAAAAGTTTTCTCTCCTTTCAAAAAATGCATAGGTATATACAAGTACTATGTATACAGACATTTATTTTAGTACAGAGAATTAACCACAAGGAGTTCACAGGAGACCTGAACCTGGGTCCCCAGCCCCAGTCTTTCATTCACCTGTATCAATCGACATTTAAATTACACCCTAACCAAGTGCTTTACATTTATAGCATCTGTAAACCTTCTAAAATAGTATAATCTATTAAAAACAAATTACAGCTATAATCTTAAGAAATCAGAGACTAACTTGTCTTGACCTGAACTAAAACAGACATTGCCAGGCTTGACTCTGAGCCCATGTTTAAGCAAAGGCAGCCCATGAACAACCTCAAGTCGTTTGAGAGAATCAGCACCACAGAGCAGTCAATCTTGTAGCTGCCAACTCTTCTCCACACTTTGAATAGGTCTGCCACACTATTTATTGTAAATAGTCCATGATGACGATATCTAGAACAATTCTCCATTAAAACCTTACAATCTTTTACGTCATCACTGCTCCAGGATATCAAAAAATTTATGTATCTCTCTGCCAATCCCAAAAAGGAAGTTGACTAGTTCACTTTCTTCCCTAGGTGCTTGGCATAAATGGTGTTTGCCCTGACAACTGGCTAATGCACCCTTCACCCAGAGAAAACCCACTTGATCTACAGCCTCAATTTCCTCATCAGAAAATTCTTCCTGACCATTAGCCTGAGGACACAGACTTTAAATGGCCCATACTTTAATAGAAACTGAATAGAAGGCAACTTCGCAGGAAAACTTCTGAAGGATTCACTCCTTCCCAACTCTGCACTACATCTGGCCTGTGCCTGTTAGGAGAAACTAGAACAGGTCTCTCCAGTCCTCTTCCCAGTGTATGGCCCTTCTCTCCTCCCATCCACTTTCCATGATTTCAAATTACTCCTGAGCAACACAGCTTCAAACATCCTGCTCCCTCCCTCCATGCCCCTCCCTGGGAACTCTTCCTAGACAGGATGTTCACGCACTGCTCTGGTTCAGTCACTCTGTGTCATTATTCTCTCCCTGAAATCTATTTCTTGAGAGCACCCAGATCTTCTCTATGCCAGGTTCTGTCCAAAGCACCCTGGGCCGTTCCCCACCACATGAGTCTCTGCTGCCTGTGTGGTGTGGTCAAGTCTTGCTTTGTACTCCCATCACTCAACTACACAATTCACTGAGAGGCCAGGAGCTGGGGGGCCTGTCATGAGAGGTGACAGCCTCCATTGCACTCCTTCCCCTGGTGACAGGGGTATTCTCATCCATCTTTCTTCTCTCTGAAAGTTAATGCCCCTAAGCCTCAATTTCCTAATAAATAAAAGGAGGATAATCCCAGCCATACTTCGTAACAGGGAGTCAACTATTTAGTACAGCATCTGGCGGAGAATAAGCACTGGATAATCAAGAGTTATTACTGAGTAGTTACTGTTATGGTGTGTTCATCCTGGATGCCCTGGGAATCCTTAAGCTCTTTACAGAAGAGACCACTCACAGGGGCCAGTTGAGGGCTAGATACACAGGCCTATCTTTCATCTACTCAGTGAGCATATGGACAGATGAATGGTTGGCAATGACACATAATGCATAATGAGATCATGCTTAAATTAATTCCATTTGTTTTAACCAATAGTAAGAAGGAACATTTTACACTTGTTCTGCTGCTGTCCTGGTACCCAGCAGGAGCCACTTACAGATGCCTTACATTCCTCTGCAAGTTCCTCCAGTTAACAAGGGCCAAAATACTCAAAATATGCACGTGCTCAAGTCACTTCATGATATGGAATTTAAGACAGTATGGCAGCTTGTTCTGAGAGCACCTTCTTGAAAAAGAGAAAGGCAAAGGAAGAGTCCAGGACTAGAAAAAGACTGAATGCTACAGATCAAGTTTCTATGACTTGGACACTGTCACTCAAAAGTGCCATTCTACTCCAACAATAACTCTAGAGAGTAATATGGACTCACCCGTGCCACCATTAGTCAACCCACTGCTGGGGCCCACAGCCTCACAGGGACAAAAACAAAAGAGCACCAGACCTCTAATGTGTCCCACCGTGCTGGTCTGAGCACTCTTTGGAGTAAATGAACCCTTTTATTTCAACATCTTCTAGCTAGAAACCTGGATATCCGACCTCTGTACTCTAAACTATCACACACCAGGGGTCAGTGAAAACACAAGCTTGACAAAAAGGACAACCCATGGTACTTCTTAGCAAGGACACAAAACCAGGAGTCAACCAGTGATTTTACTCTAAATTTACTAGCTGTACCCTAGAGACTGACTTAACTAAGTGACAGCAAAAAGAAAACTGAAGGTAAACTTACTAAGTACTTTCCACAAGCCAGGAATAATTTCCATACACATTAACATCTTCAGATTCAATGATGACATCTTGCCTTACAAGTGAGAAAACTGTGTTCAGTAAATTAAGGAGCTTGCCCAAATCAGCAACAAGTACATGGAGCAGCTGGGATTGACCCAGGCCCTTCCCTCGACTTTGCTTGTCCAGCTCCAGTGGCTCCTAATATGGCAAAGTAGGATGCATATTCCCCACCAACACAAATAATGGACAAGAGTTGCTTCCTGAATGTGCAAATCCTGTTCCCTACTTGTTCAATGACTCGATGACAACACACACGAAAATTTGCAAATGTCGTCTCACATCTGGCATTACCCATACCCTTCATTCAAATGAGAGAGAGGCATCTAAACAGGTAAAGTCACAAGAATGGATAAATGATATTCTTCCCATAAAAACGATATTCTTCATTCACATAGTCAATTCAAGTATCATTTGTTAGGTGTCAACCAGACACAATCACTGTGGTAGGTGCTGTGAGAAATTCTAACCTCACCGTTAAAGACTTCCATGAGCTCTCTTCAGTAGCACATACACAGTTAAGAGCTCCCTAAATTCAGGGCTCCTGAAAGACTGCCTGCCTCAGAGTCACATACTGAATGAGGGATTATGCACAAAAGGAGTAAAATGCAGACAGTCCATACTAAAAAGCCCTTATGATGGATCCTTAGATTGATGAGCAATCAGCTTGTATTACTGCAGACCACTCAGGGATCTCAGTAATGGGATAAGGGCTGATGTTCTGGGTGGAGTTGATAGCTGAGATGTAGCTTAAGGATCAGCTGGGATGGTGACAGTCATCCTGAATAGGAAGCTTTAATGAGGGATGATTAATTAGGGATGCTGGACACCTACAAACACCACAATTTGACTCCATGCTAGAGACGGGCTAAACGTGGGCAGAGCTGAAGCGAGCTGCTCCAATGTGGGCCTCGGACAGGCCTGCTGCCACATTTCCTTGCAGTGGCTAACACGTGGTGCTTCCCATGGCCAGAGCTCTCGAGCACTGAGGAGAAGGGGCAACAACTAGCCAAGCCTTTAGCCCAACACTAAGGAACGTTAAAATAAGCAGAAGTCGTATTACACTGTATCAGATAAACCCAAAGCCAAGTCACCACTTTAACATTCAGTGACATCTTGTAGACAGATTTATCTGTAGCAATCACTGTCTTGGGATCTTTGAAACTTTAATGGTAACTGAATCCTTAGCTAGTTTCTGTTGCCACACTCACAAATTTATATATACTGGCTTCATTCCACAGCAGCACAAATCGGGGTGCAGGGGGGAATATTGTTATTACCCCAATTTAGAAAGGAAGAAAGTAGGTTTTCTGATATCTAAGTCAAGTCAGACTTAGGCCTGTATCTGTTGATTCCAAGTGTGTTAAGGACTGGTTTTCCCTGCTTTTTAAAAATCAGTGATTTTACTTCATGTTTTTCCTTCCTAAACATCCTGTTCAACCTGAATATACATGAACTTACTTAACTGAAGTTGCCTGCTGTATGAGAATAAATAATGCCACTTCCCATGTCTGAGTTCTTCTCACTGGTGCAGGGAGACCTCTGCTCTGCTTTAGAATCATGCCAGACTGGTTTGGCAACAGTGCAGTAAAACTACCACTGTATCAAAGTGGTGCCTGATATTTTAAACAGTTGGGCCAGTTGAGTACTAAAAATAAACTCAATAAAACCTCTTGTAATGAATCAATGAGAAAATAAGCAAGTATGTCTAAAAGAATACTAATAGTTGAATGTTTGCACACAGCTATACTTTTACATTTAGCATTGTTGTTTATCTGCAGTAAGACTGCCGGATCAAGCTTACCATACAAATCAATGATATCTAAATTGACCCAAAGCAACCAGTGCAGAGTCCTTAAATCCTCAGCAGCACAGAATATGCCACTCTTCCTATGCATGTTTTCTTTCAAGGTCTGTTTCATCAAAACCTACCATTCTCTCCTGAATGCTAACTGTAGTATAGTCAAATATATTAATCTTCTGGACGTAGTCTCAACATCAGCTTACTCCAAGCAGTTTACAACCATTTAAGCCTTTATTGCTACCCTGAATACACACACACACACACACACACACACACACACACACACACACATTTGTTTAAGTATTTTGAGAACAAAAGCACCTGTCCCTGTTGACATTCTAAGTGGAGAAGGCTGCTCACCCCTCAGTGAGGGCAGCGCTCAGTCAGCCACCAGGGGGTAGTAGAGAGCAACAGGCACCAGCATCATCAACAAAGAAATGATGAGCATTTTTCTAAGTGGCTTCAATCACAACAGTACTACACATTCCTAAGGTGTTTTGCTGCTTTTAGCACACTCCTATGCACATGAGAGTGTGGTCTCATTTGTTAAGGGCTTTGTTGTAATCTCTAGCTGCCAAAGAACTGACATTAGATAACACAGTCAATCAAGGTCTGGCAGATTACAGAACTGTTTGTGAGAAAAATATATGCCTTCATCTTTTTAAAGGGAAAATTCTTTTACAACTAGAAAGTCAGCATAAAATAAACAACAATAATGCAGTCTGCTGCTTTCTACTACAAAGGTCTTTAGACACAGGTCCGTAAAGGGGATGGGACAACCATGACATTTGTTTCAATAAATAAATCTTCTTGGGTTCTCAGTTTCCCCTATTTTGTCAAGACTTGGAACTGTGGATTCTTTAGAGATTAACAATGGAGTGGAAAGCTGTAGTCTGACACTTACCGAATCTCCTTCCAAGCTAGTTATTTTCTGCAGGCTTCAGACCTCTCTCCACATTCTATTACACCTGGAGAAAATTATAATAGCCCCACTTTTAACCTCACTGCAAGAAGTATTAAATGGAGGTAGATATGCAAACACTGACACACACATAATTGCTTTAAAAATTATAAAATACAATACAAATATTAGAACTTATACATTATTCTTTATAAGAACAAATTAAACCTGGTTTTAATGTCTGTGACACAACAATGTTGGGCAAATTTTGTCTTCATACGGTATTGTCGCCTTTGATGGCAGGTGCCCCCTGCTGTGTTAACCGGCTATATTCTTGGCTGTATTCCTATCCAGTACTCATGGGCTTAGGCCCTGTAGTCAAAGTACAATTCCCCTAGATGATACCCATCAGGATGGTGGATTCATTTTAACTCATACATTGCTTTCCTCCTTCCCCCCAACTCACTCCGTGTTTTCTTACTAAGTACACTTAATGAGCCCATTTGCATTTTTGGTAAATGCTTTCTATTTATAAATATTGACCATCCTAAGGTATATAGCATTGGAAGTTTTAAAATGCAGTCCATAAATACTTGGAGATTTTTATGATGTTTTTGCCCTAAAGGCATATTACATGACAACAAATTAAATTTACAAAACTAAAAGGTCTTCCTGAACATTGATTTCTAGTCATGAATAAAAGCTTAACACTGCTTCATATTAATACTTTGTAACTCTTTAAGAGTGCTGATACTAAGTAAGAAAAGCACTCACATTTATGTCTATTCCTGGAGCACAGTGGTATCCTCAACTACTCCTTAGTATACATACTACTGCAAACACACAAGAAACTACTCATCAAGCTATATGCTAATAGAAGGGTGGAATTTTGGAGTCTTACCCCACACTTTCCTTACTACTAGTATATGTCTGTGATATAAAGTGATTACATGTATCTTGGGAACTGGTAAAACTATATATTGCATCTTTATCATTTTTACCCACCTGTTCTCCCCACCTTTCACTCTTCTCTTCCTAGATCCCGTTCCCATTTCCACAGAGTCTGCCTCCCCTGTTCCCTACCTTTTTTTTTTTTTTAGTACTGGGGATCAAACTCACAACCTTGTGTCTGCCAGGCAGGCGCTTAGGCCACTGAGCTAAATCCCCGGCTGTTTCCTACCATTCTTACTTTTCTTTTCAAATTATTTAGATCACAAAAACAAATCATGTGACACTTAACCTTCTGTGTTGAATTTATTTCTCAGCAGTATGGTCTGAACTTTTCAATTTCATGTATCCAACAGTTCATACAAATTGGTAGGGGTTTTAAACCCTTCAGGAGCAATATACCTAAATGAATGTATTTTTAGTCACTGAGTTTAGAATTCATGGTCCCTTAAAAAAAAACCCTTAAGCTACTTCATAACTACTTATAGAAACACAGTTACTGAATTAATGACTACAGAAAAATGTAGCTTTGTAAAGTAACAGCTAAAAAGGATACTGGGGATTCAGTCCAGGGTCTGACTGAACTACAGGCCCAGGCCTAAAAGATTAAAGACTAATGTTTGTGTATGTTTCCCTTGAGAAAGAAGTCTCCACTGATAATGAATTCAGAAGTGACAGATCCCCGTGCGGAGGTTTCAACCAAAAGTTTAAAAAAAACCAAAACTGAAATTAATCTTTATTGTATGGATCACATCACAGACTAAAACAAGCTTTGCGTACCTTAACGGAAAGTGAAAGTTGCTAAATTTAACCAAGAAAAAAATGAGAAGTCAATAAATGACCAACACCTTCGAAGTGGACCATTCATGCATATTTTTACAGTACTTGTCACAGAAAACACTAGGAGAACAAAAAACCTATGTTAATTCATCATTTGAACTGGTAGAATCATTTGCATGATAATTTAAAAGGTCTACTGAAGTACAAGAAACTTAATTGAAACTTCCAAGAAAAATCAAATTTCATACAAAAAGACATTTGCAAATACCAACAGTAAACACAAGCCTTTCTCCATCCTGCCTGCCCTGGACATCACAGCTATATGCAATACTGTACAGATCCCAGAGCAGAAAGTAAGCGAAGAGTGCACAATGTCAGTAATACACAAATTCAAATGTAGGATGGATAGAAGCTTTAAGTTTCCAAACACTTGGAAAGCAGAAAAATTAACCAGTTTCTGGCGTGCCTCTGTTCTTCCTAAAGGCATATACAAGAATATTAGATACATCTGATTCAATGGGGGGTTCTGTTTGTCTCCTTCCAAGTGATGCATGCTTGGTCCCCACCACAGAGATCTGCAAAGTTGGGTGAGCTATAGAGTTTCCTTATGTTTATTCCATTCAAATATCCTAACAAGAAGGCATTTACTGAGAGCTCATAGCAATTTCCTTTACTACATTACCTCTTGGAATGCTTACTGACTCTAAACTTATCACTTAGTTTGTAAAGCTGAAGGCACGCCAATACCCCAACTCCCCCATGCCTCACCCTACTCAAAGCAGGAGTAAACTGAACAGAGCAACTGTTCTGGATTTGATGTAATAGTCACAATACAGTCACAGCTAACACAGCACTTGTTTTGTGTTAGAACTGTTCTGAGCATCATTCCAATCTTTTCCCAGTGTCATCTTCATAGCAGCCCTGGAGGGCAGTTACAGTTAACATCTACCACATACTCCTGAAGTTTAGAAGCAGCCACATTCAGACCAAGGATGGGCCCCACCATGTGGCTGTCCAAGTCCCCTCCAGGCAGTGGCTTACTTCCAGGGACCTTGGGAAGAAGAGAAGGGAAGCATGAAGTATTTTCCTTCTGCTTTGTCACAACTCACTGACACTAATCTCACTTTTTTTGCTAGCATTTTCTTTTCTAATAATCTTCACTTCAATGAGAGAGGTATGCTTTCTGCACCTGGCCCTGGGTCGCTTTTTCCCAGAAGCCTATCTCTGGGTTCACAGGACTCCTACATCACATCAACACTCTCCCACGATTACCCATCATCCTACTGCTCCTGACAGTTAGGAGTCTACACGCCAAAATTTAGATGCCTGTGCTTTCTTAGGATTACTTTAATTCTGAAGGAGACAAGATTCTAAGTGCTTGTGACGACCTCATTTCTGTAGCTAAGCAACCACAGTGATAGCAAAAACCAAAAGGGTTTATAAATCATTTTCTTATACAAACTAAATACTAACTAATTTGCTCACATCCACATTCGTACCAGTTCCCATCTAGTGAGCACATAGATACTACTTTTCAAGAAACTAAGTTGTTCTAAAGGTTTTAACATTTATTGTTACCACTATTAAGCAATAATTATCCCAAAAGATAAAAATTAATTTTGTTATCACATTCACAAATTGATAAGCACATACTCAAATATCATTTGATGGAACGGAACATTTCATTTCTTGTTTCTGATCTGAGCAAAATGAATTGACTTCTGGCAAAGAGACAACCATTAATTATTTATCTATGCAAAATGCCTCAGGAAAAATTAACGAATAATGTAATCCAATTAGTTCTTTAAATGCGGCACAGTTTTAACAGTAATTTGTTCCCATTATCAAAATTGTCATGAAAATCTCTTAAAATCAGTATTAAAATAACCATAAATGGATATAAAATGCAAATCAGGAGAATTAACATTTGGGATAATTTTTGGCTGATATTTTTAACATACGCATAGTTATTATTTACTCAGCTAAAGTATATTCCTTTCTTCCTGTATACATTGAGATTGACTTCTGAACATTTTTGGCATGTGAATGCAGTTTTACAAGATGTCAAGATATCTAAAAATAACTTAGCCCTCAAAAAAGCTATCAAGTATCTACCCAGGAGTCATACTTCAAGGGTAATCTCATTTTAAAAGAATAAAGTTTCAACTTCTTCTCTATACACTATGGTAAATACACTTCCTTAGTTAAAAGAAACTCTGGGAACTAGTAATGCTAAACACAAAATTAATAAGTCACATATGCAGAGTTGGGTTGTAAAAGCTGTGCCATTAAGAATATGTTTATGTGAAAACCATACTCCTTTGTTTGAGGATATGGGAAGCATCTCAGAAACCGTCTAAGGTAGAGTGACTTCCACTTCTAAATGCAAAAGGAAACTGAGTAGTTATCCTGCAAACTCTGGTAGGACTGGGGTCTATTTCTCACTCTGCTCTGATCTGCCTGAAATCTTCTAAAAAAAATTCTTATTGTAAACATAGGACTCTATTTGTTGCATATGAAAGTGCCAGACATTTCTGATTTAGTAACTGCCCTTTATCCTTACTGAAATCACCTACTCATCCCAAATTTATTGCTAATCATGCTTCATAGAAGTACATCGTTTTTGAGGATTTCGAAATATTACAGGTGAGCAATCTGGTATCCCTTACCACCTATGTGCAAGACAAGAGAAAACAGAGCAAACTGGGGCATGACTGAGCAACACACAATAGTGCCAGCTTGTAGTCATCCACATTCCTCTCAGTACTTTTATATACAGAGTTTTATCAAGAAACCCCTAGCTTTTTTATTGCATGAAGCAATATAAGCTTATGAATTTAATTATTTGAAAAGAATATGAAGCAAATTCAAATTTATATAGTTAACACAGATTATAATGATTTAGCATCTCAAAAGAAGAGAAACATAATCATGAATACAAGTACTTGAGATAATTTCTCCCATAGGACAATCACTACAGCTTTATGAATTTTTGTCAATGAAGACAAAAAAAATGGAAACACAGGCCAACCAATTATTTTCTGCCAATGGAAAATATACCCACTGGGAAAATTTGTCCAAAGACAAATTTTCTCCTGGAAATAAGCACAAGTGGTGGCAAAGCCTATCTCTGAATAAGTAAGCATGTGGTAATCTCAGGTATTCAGGAAGCTGAAGCAGGAGGATCAAGAATTTGAGGTCAACCTGGGCAACTCAGTGAGAATTTGTCTCAAAATTTAAAGATCGGATAGAAACTTAGTTCAATGGTACAGTGCTTGCTGCAAAGTCCTGGTTTCAATCTCTGGAGCCAGAAGAAAAAAATAGTAGACATTTGCTATCTTCAATGGGCTCTGCCCATAATCTGGAAGGCATGTTTTACTCTCACTTTAAGGAGTTCACAGGAAGTGGAGTGAAGCCCACAAATAACAGTAATTCTTGAAGGTATCCTGGCATGATGCAGAATAGAATCTTCCCCAAGCAAACACTCCAAGGATGAGCCTGTGCTTGATCTCAGTTGACCACCAGGCCACACTGCAACATCCATTACTCTGCATCCAAGTGACCACAGAAGTCTCCACTTCACACAAAATTTGAGCCCTCAAGCAGTGCTTAACATGGACACATGGACTCAATTCCCAGGTTTGGGACCATCGCCCCTCTAGAAAGTTGTTTAGAACATCTTCAGGGGTGAGTCTCAAATACCTCAGTCTCATCTGAGGTGTTTCCTTGTCTTGAGGATAGTAAAAGAACCACACAAAAGTTTGGTGGGATAATCAAACATTGTGGACGACTGACTCCATGGAAATATTTCAGTGTGCCCTACTAGTCTGTATGATTTTCTACATTCCCTTCCGTACTCCTACTGTGTAAATCCCCACCATGCCAACCTTACTACATTTTCTGTTGGAACATTTTTCTCTTCTTCTCCATCAACCTATCAGACTCACCAAATGTAATGTCACCATCCATGGCATATCTATCACCAGGCAACAAAAATCCTGCTAGCTAAACCATGGTATCTCCTCAATGGCAAAATTCATATCGATTTCAGAGCTGTTAAGTGAAAGATAAATGGAAATGAAGTTAAAGGCAATTTTAGAGCAAATGACTTTTCCTTCTCTTGGGATCTTCCTTTCCACCCACTGCAGCCCTGGCCTCCTTTTCCACTGCCCTCCTGCAATCCACCTCCACTAGGTGTCACCACACCTAGTCTGGAAGCTTCATAGAGTATGCATCACTTCCTCTACCTCTTCACAGCCACAGTGCCTAACAATGGGTATTGGGCACAAAGACAAGATGATTCTTCATTATACCCAAGACTGTGAGGAGAAAATGAAGCAAAACATGGATGCATTCTAAGTGAATTTCTGATTACACTGAATGTCATTCATCTTTTGTCATCAGACTGAACAAAATCAGTACTTTAAGCAAAACTGCCACTAGCAGAAAGATGCCTATCTTTGATGGGCAGCCTACACACATACCTATGTTACACTCAATTCATCTCACGGTATGCTCTATTTATGCTATTGTAGCCATTCTCATTTGATACTTTTCAATAAGCTAAAGTGTCCCATATCACTTGCGTAGTATTCAGTGGGCAAAAGGAAACCCAGAATGCTCTCCAATGCAACTGTAATGAAATGAAAATATTTTTCCTAGAGCAGAACTGTATTATTCCTTTATCTCCATATGACACTCAACGCTGGAGTACAACAGTGGAGTACAACTGCAAAATTTTTACTAAGTATGCTTTGATCAGGTGGGTGGGGACTTGTGGGAATGTTATATATAAACGTAGCAATATTCGTCTTCCTCTCAAACTTCTAAGAGACACACTGGGCTCACAAAGTCAGCACATGGTCATTATGTATATAGTAAGCTGTAAGGCCATGGAGGGTCAGGCCCCCAATTTTCAATGGTACTCACTGATTACACTCTCAAGTTTAGTCTCTGCCCATTTTCACTCTCATTTCAGAGCTTCTAGCATTGTTGGGTGTCACTTCTCCTCCGTGCTTGGCCAGCTCTTTACAGTAAGTGGAAGTTGTCAGAATACCGAACAAGATTATGTACCAATAAAGTACTTTCCACTGAACTCTAAAACACAGTCAGGGACTCACCTGCCAGCTCCACCCTCTGGCCTGAACAGAGTGTTGCGTGTGTGCTACACTGAATGTATCTAACAATCAGCAGCATTTCAAACTAAATGTTGAGTAAGTTAGGAACAAATAATCAGGATGACTGTTAGGGTACTCAAAGTTTATGTTCCTCCCAAAAATCACATGTTGAAATTCTAACCTGGTATTAGAAGGTGGAGGCTTTGGAAAGTAAATAGGTGATGAGGATAGAGGACCCATGAATGGAACCACAAATTGGAGCACTTACGAAAGGAATGCTAGTGAGCTGAGTCTTCTTCCACTAATTGAATTATCAGACCATATGCAGCCTGGAAGAGGCCTTCACAAGAGCCCAACCATACTGGCACATTCCTGTTTACCAGCCACCCAAGCAATGGCACTTTGTTACAGTAGGCTAACCAGGCTGACACAATGACTTGCACTGTCCTGCAGATATATATGGTTACTCAGTTCTCTCAAAAGGAAACATCTACAGGTCTGTTCTGGGCTTTCCAAAGGGCCAACACATCACCTTCATTGTGAAACCTGGTTTGAGTCAGGACTTAACACCCCACAGAAATCTAAACCTCTCAACGATGTGATTAAAGACAGAACTGGTCTCTCTTTGGCTTTAACATTCTTTCCTTGCATATCCAGTTACAAATTGATGCCGTGGCTAAGTATACATAACTGTGATTTAGCAGAAAGACTCCAGGTCTCCTCCACGGGACTGCCTGATACAGTACAGGGACTAGGGGCAGACGACATGAAGGAAAGACTCTCAGCCATTGGGTGATGAGGTGCCTTCAGTGCCTCATGAGAAGGGTGATGCTCAATTCAGAGAGAAAAAAAATGATGCTTCTCCTCAGGACACAGCTCCTGGTAATGGAGAGCATGCTAGCCAGTCCTCTCAGTGAGGATCTGTACTAACCAACAGTACTACAACAAAAAGTTTATGCAATAAAATTCAGAAGGCCGAAGGTGAAATTTCAGTGGGCCAATGATTTTTGAATCAAGGCTACTAGAGTTAATAAGCAGAAGCCAAGCATAACAAGTCACACCTCTGCCTGGGTTGACCACCTTGGAAATTCCACTGTGCAAATTAAACCTCTGAGATACACTGATAAAACTGTTACAGGTAAAAGTAAAACACCAAGTGTGACTTTTGTAATACACAGCTTTAAAATACTGCAAAAAGCATTCTTTCTTAGATTTATATATATTTACAGAAAATTACTACAGATTAATTTGAGATGGAAAGAAAAAAATAGAAACTAGCCTAAAGGATTTTTGCATCACCAAATAACATTTCCATATCCACAGTGGCTTTCAGTGAATAAGAATTCTTAAAGATGTTCGTGCCATTTTAAAGAGTCAGTTTTCTCTAAGATAGATGGCAAACCCATGGCACATGTGCCACAATGAGCTGCTTGGATCACTGAAAGCTCTAATGATTAGCCGTCACTGTACTTGGAAGACAAATCCTTTGCAGGAACTATATCAACTCAGACCACTCACACCCTTGACCATCCACACTTGGCCACCAGAGAAGCTCCTGCCCTGGCACCTTCTCCCTATGGTCCAGGAACATTTATCATCTTTCTCTTCTGCTGCCATCAACTGTGTAGCTTTTCCACCTTCACTTTGGAGCAAGTCAACAGAAAATTGTAAAATTACAAAATGTTTAGCTTTTTAAAGTTTTGGTTTTTCAGAAAGAGCAATAATTCTATTTTCATGATTTATTAATATATATGCATATTAAAGTGAAAGTGTTTAATATAATTTAATCACTATTTATAGAGCACGTACTGCTGACATTCAACTGTGATAACATGAAGTAAAAAGTTATAATTTCAGTGAATTTAAGTCCTCAAAAATTTTAGTCCACTAATACATATCAATTAAATAAAAATGATATGCTATAAATGGATATCACAAACCCAAAAGTGTTCAATATGATTAATGAAGTTTTAAGTATTTCAATAAATGCAATGCATAGATTTGGAAATTCAAATTTTTCAGAAGCATTTAAACCTAAATGCCCTGTTCAATTTATAACTACAAGTAAGTAGTCACACCATTTTCAAGTTAACCATAGGACCAGTACCCAAAGCTAATGAGTGTGATTCCAGTCATTGTGGAATAATGCGTAGTTACCTACCTACCAACCTGGTCCGTGTACCCAGTAATGACAGTATACTGAAGTCCAACCATCCTGTATTTAAGCAAACACTTGTGGAACATGAGGACTTTCAAATAGCCTTTTGTTTCCAAGGTGCCTCTGAAAGTAGAGCCTCTGGATTCCCTAAGACAAAGACTCCCAAGGGCTGGTAGTGTTTCCTGCTGTGGTGAGAGCAGCCTGAGCTAAAGAATGGATCAAAGTTTTAAAATAAGAAAAACTGTTTAAAAAATTATCCCTCCCTTCCTGAGTGAGGGAATGATGAGTCAATTTTATCTCTGCCATGCCTACCTTCACTCCTGGTCACAGCTCTACTGTTCACTGCTGTGACCGTGGAAGTCACCTCATGTGTAACCTGGTAAACGTGATCTCAGCAGTCCTGCCAACTCAAGTTCATTGACACTGTGATTAACACCTTAGTGAGTTAGTTAATGCTCAGTTTGAAGTTTTTAAATAACTTATAAATATATATCTTAACAAGAAAATCCTGGACAGAACAACACAGGCTACATCCTTACACACACATTTCATCCAGTCAGCACTATGATTCTGTTTTCCTTTAATAGACTTATTTTTAAAGTAATTCAGTTTCACAGCAAAATTAAATCGAAAGCACAGAGATTGCTCATATGCCTCCTGCCCCTCCACTATCATCTCACACCAGAGTAGGACAAATGATGAACATACACTGACGTATCATCATTCCTTAAGTCTATAGTTTACAGTAGGATACATTATGGTTATACATGTTGTGGGTTTAGACCAACTTAAGATGACAAGTATCCATCATTATAGCATCATACAGAATGGTTTCACTACCCTAAAAATGTTCTGTGTTCTACCTATTCAACCCTGTCCTTCTAACCCCCTGACAACCACTGATTCTTTCACTGTTTACATATTTGCATCTTTTTTGAGCATGTCATAAAATCAAGTACTGTATAATGATATTTTGGTCCAGGATAGACTGCAGATACACTGGTTGTTTCATAGTACTGTATCACCTAGTGGGATCATAGCCATCTGAGTCTGTGTGAATGTGCTTTGTGATGATGCTGGACAATGACAAAGTCACCTAATAATACAGCTCTTGGAACATGCCCTTATTGTTAATCAGCAACTAACTAGCTAGAGCATGTAGGCTTTTCAGATTTTTTTCACTTAGTATTATGTATTTGGGCTCCGCCATGTCTGTCCATGCTTAGGTAACTCATTTCTTTTAGTGAGAATATTCACTTCTTGTTAGTGCTGAGCACTATTTCACTGTCTAGACATACTATAGCTTACCCATTCACCTACTAAAAGCCATCTTGGTTGCCTCCAAGTTGTGGCGATTATGAATAAAGTTACTTACAGCAGGGAGATCATGATGGATTTAGAAGTGCTCTGCAGGGCACAAAAGAAAGGGATAAGAACTAATGCTGTGCAACATGTGTACTAGTTTCACAATTTAATCTTTGCCATAACCAGGCGCTCTGCATGAAGAGGAAAGAAAAAGGGTTTAATACATTCACAATGGGACCATAATTCATGTGTCTCACTGTGGGATGGCTTGAACCACCGGCAGTATATAGGTAACTGTCACTTTGGGTGCTTTTCATTAATTTTATTAGCAGAAAGACCCATAAAAGTGATTAGACAGGGTCAGACGTGGTTCAAACTGACAGGAACGTGTTAAGGGACATATCCAGATTGTGATTCTCAGACTTGACCATAATACAGTAGAGAGGACCATTCCAACCCAGCAGGTCTGTGACCAGGAATCTGCACTTCCCAGAAGATTCAGGCAGGCTGCTGCAGCCCAGGAGCCTGGTTGAGTCACAGGAGGCAGGGAGAACACCCCACTACTCACCCCCATTTCTCTGGAACCTGAAATCCTGATTCTTCTTAATTGTCTACAGTGTTCTCTGCAGCTTCTACTTGCCTTTGTCTTGCATTCAGTGAACTTACAAACAAAATGAAAGGAGTAGGGAATGCAGAACTTACAAAAGTCCAAAAGAGAAATGCTTTATCTGAAATAAAATTAAATGAACCTGCATGGTCAAATGAGAGAAAACAAAGGAGAAAAGAAAGCAGTCACAATTCTCCCTTCATGAAAATGCCACTTATCAACCCACAGCAATTTAGTCTCTAGTTGAAAAATTCACAGTGAATTCAGGTAAGGGACGTGTTGTACAATTATTCATGCTAAATATATAAAAAATATATATTTCATCATATAAAATACTATATAAATTAAAACATGTATTTAGCCACACAGATATGTGTATTTTTATATGCCAGATACATAAAAATACAATCTGGGTGTTTAGAATGCTACTACTGTGAATATTTTTTCATTGCCATTTCACACAACTGCAACTGTACCTATGGCCCAGAACCAACATTCAACAGCTACATTACCACATTGGTTATTTTTCCATCACATTCCTAGCCCTATGTACTAAAAAACTCAAAACCATAGAATTTAATATGAAATTATCTTCCAAAAACTCAGGTTTACAACATTTTTATACATAACATTGTCTTGCCTTTTACGATTGCCTCAGGTAATGGATTTCAAATAAACACACATCCTCTCATCTCAGGAATCTATCTATGCTCATGCCTTTAACTGTTTCTATATGGATAACTTTCCAGACGCACTTCATTTATGTGTTACATTAAAACCTAAACTCTAAAAGCACACTGACATTCACTCTTCAGTATTTGGGGCTTCTGCATTTCTTGATTCTATGGAATCATGTTCTATTTCCAGGGAGTCAGTGCCATGCTCCAAGGCATGGATTCATCCTACAGCCTCAGCCCAAATCACTTGGGAGCACTGTAAGGAGGGAAGGACTGACCTGAGAGTTACAGTCTTCCCACTCTGTTCATCTGTTGAGGTCTGTGAGTTTACTCAAGTAGTTTCATGCAGATCTCACTTTAAAAGCCATGCACTATCACACACACATATATACACACACACATATATCTGAGAAAGCAGAAGCAGGTAGAGCATGAAGACCCATCACAGGGATTAAAAAACATCACGCACACACATCTATCCAGGTAAGTGACAGATATGGACTCTGTAAACAGTAATTCATTATGGCGCTTGGTGATGTCCTGAACTGCTCTGTTGCTCCACATTTCCCAAGCTTTCAGCTCAGGTAGGCTTTAGTCTCTGTCCAGTCTGGATTCTCTGAACACCTTCATGGTTTTTATCAGGTTCAAAAGTCAGCTCACAATGACCTCTGCACCAAGGCAAGGAGAGCAGACCCACCTGTGGCTCTTTACCTTCCATGCATCTCTTTACTCTGTAATAGAATTACTTCTGGAAGAACTGGTGCTGACCTTATAAATCTCTCATTCTGGGTTGCCAGGTATGTCGCTTCCTTGCACATATGTCAACAAGCACTGCTAATTAGACAGAAAAGAGATGGTCTTGCTATGCTGCACAGGTTGTTCCTCAATTACTGGGCTCAAGTGAACCTCTCAGCTCAGCCTATAAAGTATTTGAAATTATAGAAATACAGGTAATTCAGAGATCTAAGCCTTCATTTTTGCCATTGCTTTTTGTAACACGTATAATCCTTGTACTTCAGGGTCAAGAAATTGCAAAATTAGCCCAAAAGGATAGTTTTTATTCTCTTCTTTCTATTCACATCCATAAAAACCCATACAGTGGGAAGAGTTTCTTAGAAATAGCTTCCACAGAATAGAATTCTATTACAAATATCCCATAGGCCTAGATGTAAGTACAGGTGCAACCACAGCTATAAAATGCAATGGCTAGGCCAGATTGAAAAACGCATGCAAAATTTGTGGCGCTTCTAAAAATGGCATAAATGTTGGTTATGACACAAAATGTGAGATGTGCAAGATGGTTGTCCTAGAACTACAGTAGCCCTCAGCTTTACAGCAGAAAATCAGTAATCAGTTTAAATCTACTTTAAAAGGAAAATGGTAACAGGTAACACTAACTACAACTCTTTTCATCCCATTGCTGTTCACTAGGCCAGCTATGGTAGAGACTGCCAGCTGTCCAGCAAAACCCATTGTCCCTATTATAGGGCTACACTTGATTCCTAGAGCACCTTCAATCAGGTGAATGATGGTCACTAAGCTCATCTCAAGCTTCTCATCTCATCCAAGCTCTTTCTTCTTCCCACCACCTGCAGTACAGCCATGCAACTTTGACCATAGGAAAGATGGCCCTGACCTGCCCTTTGGAATGCAGAGCATGATTTGGAAGGAACCTGGATCCTTGGATCACACTAAGGAGCTGAGTCACAGCCTAGAACATTTTCTTAAACAATTATGAAAGATTTCTTTGCTCTTTAAGCTACTACATTATAAAGTCTTGGTTATAGCAGTCTTATTCTACCCTAATACATGAGCTGTTTATACCTTTATTTAATAGTGCCATAATTAAATAAAAATACTTTTATTCACACACACTAAAACTTTACCCATATTAATCATCTACTGCTTATTCTTTTTATTAACATCAAAAAACCAGCAGCTAGTATGTTGTATTTAGGTAATACATAGTATTGTATTGGAGAAATTCTTCACATATTGCACAACTATATTTGGGTCAGGAGATGCTGTACAGATGTAAGTTCAATGAATATTAACAACCTATCACAGATAGGTGCATATGAACACAGCTTTTGTGATTCATGTAAGGTCTGTTACACTTGGTGCTCTAGGTTGATCCCACCACCTTCAGCTCCTGAAGTGAGTGTCGTCGCCATGAACACACACTTTGACGCCAAGGTGTACATGCTAACCCGCAAAAGCAAGGCTGTGTGGATGCCCAGGAGCTCAAAAGCACCACTCACGCATGTTTGCCAATGGTGGCGCTGAGAAAAGAAAAGCAAAACAAAACAAAACAAACAAAACCACCCAATTATATGTAAAATATCTTCTCCGTAGATCTCTTATTTTCAGACAGGACCCATGTCCAGGCAAAGAATAGGCATTCTCAAGTCATCGGCTATCTTCCTATGCTTCCATGTGAGAATGAAACCTAATTAAAACACTAGAAATAATAGGGACAAGAACACTATCAAAGACTTCTGAGATGCAAGTTTAACTGGTCACATTTGGACCTTAAGGAAGCCCACCTAGGCTGTACTCCGACTCAACTCACAGATGTGCACTACACTAGTCACCATAAATCTGTTGGAGTCGAAATAGATACCAAGTTCTCTTGAAGCAGCACAGGTCAAAGTAGATACCGAGTTCTCTTGAAGCAGAGCAGGTAAAGTACACACATTTAACTTTTCACTGTGTTACATCTTACTGTGCCCATTTTACAGATGTGAAGAGCAGCACAGCTTTTGTAAGATGAGGAAGCAACAAAAATGGAATTCACACCCTGCCATGCACTTTTATTCCGGTTCTGTACAACATGCCCGCCAGTAAGGGAAGCACTTACAGAGCAGGTACTTATATAATGCTATTTAATTTTTATTTTTAAAACTTTTAATTCTGACTTACAGAGTACAAGCTTCTATATTCTAAGAGAAAAAGGCAGTAATTAAACAGAAAGAATTCTACCAGCACAGCATGTATCTGAAAATCTACTCTCTATGCAAAAAAACTAGGGTACTCATTGCATACACATGTGTTTACTATGCTTTCTCTAGGGATTTGGTCCTTAAACAACAAAAGTTATTCGTTAAAATAGGCTATTTTATTGATGCCTGACTAAAAGTAGTTGACGACATACTCCAGAAGCAAGTTAACAGGAAAAAGGGAAAAAAGACAAGAGAAAGTATCACAAGCAATGATTAAAATGTAAACAAGTGTAGTAGGTAGGGACCAAAGAATCACTGTTTGGTAATTTCCTCCATTAACTAGCCATGTATGCTGAGGCAACTCCCTTAACCTTTTAAGTTGTATCTTTTAAAATTTTCAGGACTACTGTCAAGTTCGAACCATCTCATTTTGTAAACCTATAGTGTTATCGTATCGAATTTGTTGTTGTTTGTTTATCTCTTTTGCTTTTTGTTTCTCTTTTCTGTGTCCATTTTCTCTTAAATAAAAAAAATAAATAAATAAAATAAAATTTTCAGGACAAATATTTTAAATTGCTAAGTTTTCCCTCCCACTGCAGAGGAAAAAGTTTGATTGTGTTTCTTTGCTAATAAATCCCTAATTCCCCACTGTATGGCTGGAAGGCATTTTCTTGATGTGCTTCCCCCACCCCATTTAGTCCCCAATGATATCAATGGCATCTTAATCTTGTCCAAACTTTGCTAACAATGCCAACAGTTACCAGGTATTCCAAATCATACAGCGACTGCCAGCTGACTGTGGTACCTCTCCCCAGCTAAGTGACAGCCCCGAGTATTTCTCTATTTGCCACTATATTTTATTCCACAGTGTCACTCTGCTGCCGGTGATTAGATATGACATGTGACAACAGATTAAAAGGTGTTAGAAACTAATGCTTTTCTCACATAGGAAATAGAACCTGAGAAGGGCTTAGTTCCTCACTTATTTACTATGGACTAGTTTCAAAGTAGTTTTCCAGACTCCTGGGGACAGAGGCTTTATTTACGGAAGACCCTCCAAGAGCCCACTTGACTACCGCTGTTTGTATCAGAACTCTAGAGGCAAAAAAAGGGGAAAAATGAAGGGAGGGAGCAAAGTTGGTATGAGGTCAACCATTGTGCCTGAGGGATAGGAGCAGCTGGGTGTCCATGTGAGTTTAAAAGTATAACTGTTAACTTTAACAGTAGTAAGTTAAGTGGCCCTGACTACAAATGCAAAGAAATCAAGTATCACACATACTGCTGAGAGAGGAACAACCCAATGCTTTAGTGACCCTCAATGCAGCCAAAGCTGTGGCTCCCATGCAACCAACTTCAGCAGTGAAAAGGCAGGAAACTTTGAAAAATAAATGTCCACAGCAGAAACACTGTTTCTACCAGCAAAATGCAATCTCGCAATAATTCTTGAACCGGGTGACTAAAAGATTTTCTTACACCAGAAAGGGCCTTGAAGCTCCTAGTAGAGACACTGCTTGATTCTTCTGTCAGACAGATGTAAACTGGGTAAAATGTTGCCTCCTGGAAGCTAAGGTCCCTCTTCCCTGATTCCTCCTCCAAGGGGACCTGGGTTCCCCAGCTACATTCCCAGCTGTGCTGATCCATTTCTCACGAGAGCTTGTTTCCAAGACTTTAAGTCACTGTCATTCTCCACCAGTTAGATCCCTTTCACAGTAGGAAGACCAGAGTAACTTCTAGAGATGATCCTGGCAGAAAAATGGGTAATACAGAAACTTCATTTCTGCTAGGGATATTCTGCATATTTTTTTTTAAGCAAGTGAGTCAAAATTGTTATGTAAGCAGAACAAAAGCAGTTTTTCTCTTCTTAAAAGACCTCTTTGTTTTTACCTACTTAAAACTGCATTTTTCTCAACTTAAACTCAAGATTATTCAGTTTGACCCTGTGAACTTCATTCCATAGTCAGCCTACTCTTACAACTGCCAGACTTTTCTGCATCTTGATTCTTGTAATTTAACATCAGTATCTAAGACAGGATCAGAACTGGTACCTCCCTCAATAAAGTCATGGAAATGCAACCAAATCCCAGAGACCGAAAGATTAAAATAGGTAGTAAAATTAAACATGCATTCAATTCTGGTGTTAAAATTATAATCACCAAAATTTTAAGAAGCAATGTACTTTCATAAGCACCCAGCTGCCAAATTAACTGCAAACAGAGTTCACAGATTCCACAAGGCCAGGCCTCTTGGAAGGAGCAGATGGTCAGAAGGGCACAGATTTCCAAAGGTATCTGCATCAACTGATGCTGGAATGTGCTGTGCACAAAAGAAATTACCTTGGGGGTCAATTAAGTGAGAGTTTCTTACTCTAAGGAACACAGTGCTCAAAATAGTATGTTCTTTTAAACTGGTTCGTGTCCTAAAATACTGTGTATAGTACAGTAAGTCACCAACTTACAAACAAGCTACATTCCAGGAGAATTGTTTGTAAGTGGGATTTCATTCGTAAACCAACAAAGTCTTACACAGGACACCTGTTAAAATTTGCAACTTGAATGTTCATAAGCCAGGGACTTACTGTCTAGAAAACATTCCATTCTATGTGGGTACAACAGAATCATGTGGAAATTACAAGATAGTATATTACTAAAGACCAAAGAAAATCAGGGTTTAATGTGTTCAAAATATTAAAAATCGTTTCTAGTAGTTACTACTATAAGCCTATGAAGCCTGTTATGACTAAGATCTAAAATGTCCCCCAAAAGTCTCATGTATTTGGAAGCTTAAACAATAAATAGCTACTGCTTATACTCTATAGTGATACAAGATATCTAAGACACAAGTGATAAGATTCAATATGACATCATACTAGTTATAGCTGACCTCAAACTAATTCTTTTATTTCTGTTCCTCTACATTACTATTTTTAGCCATTCAAAATGAAACATTATAGCCTGATGATAAAAAATTGACTCTTGTGTGAACTATGGATACTTGAATTGTGCAGACACATTCAATCTTCCCTATTAGGTATTTAAAGAGAACACACAGGTTGGCTCAAGAAACTGTTACTGTTCACTCATAGTTTCAACATTTCTCTCCCATTCTTTATGTAAACTTTCATCCAAGGTATATAGACACTATTTTAGTTTCCCAGGGCAGCCATAATAAATACTGCAGAGCAAGTGGCTTACAAAATAGAAACATACACTTTTTCTCAGCTCCGGAGGCCAAATGTTCAATACCAAAGTGTTGGCACCGTCACATTCCCATTGGAGCTTCTAGGGAAGGTCCTTGCCGAATCTTTAGAGCCTTTCCTCAGTGTCTCTCAAACTTGAATCTCCTTGCCCTGACATGGTCACAAATTTGTATTATCACTTGGATTTAAAGAGACACACTGCTTACATCTAGGAAGACCCAGTTCTGCAACAAGGCTAGTCTCTATACCAAGCACTAAGGCTAGACATACGTTTGAAGAAGATAAAATTTATCAGCAGATGTTGAAACAGACAACAACATGGATTCAGAATTCTATAACACAAATCTCAGAGCTCTGTGGAGGTTTAAACCATCAGGAAAGGTTGCTGAGACAAAGACAGCCATGTATTATTTTTGGAAGTTAAATCTATGACTCAGTTTTAACTGATTAAACCTTCCAACCAGTAGCCTCTCCACAGACAGAAAAGAGAAATGTGTGAAATTCAGAGAGGGAAGGGAAAGATCTAAAACCATTTTTTTTCCTTGAGTTACCATGGCTATATTTTCCACCTTGAAATATTTCAAATGTACTCTTTAAAAATCATTGGTTAATACACATCCATTTTCCCCACCATGTATCATATATTCCAGTATAATACCACTCATTCTGTAACAACAGAATATGAATGAAAACATCAGTGCTCAGATATCAATGCTTTGTCTTAGCCAGTCCTCAGCACGTGGTACAACAGGTTTCTGTCTTCATTCACTGCTCACTAGGTGGCCTGGGAGAACTCACTGAGGTTCAAGGTGAAGTCTGATTTTCCTTCTTTGGGTAAAGGCAGGGGAAAAGCCCAAGGTGGGGTGAGGTACACACTCCTAAGTACCTCAGATGTAAACTCATTCAGAGGAAGCAGTAGGAAAGCAGGGAGTGAAGGGCTACCATGGCTACTCTGGGCCCCTGCTCGAGCAGAATCTCCTGCTTTTGGATAATGTTGTTCTCCAATGCGGCGGGTATACACTCTCCACTTTAAGGATCCTTAAAACTGTTTTTAAAATACTGAACACTGGGCCAGAAATATAGCTCAGCAGCATAAGTGCAAGGTCCTAAGTTTGTTTCCTGGTACCAAAAATAAACAAACAAAATAAAATAAAATAAAATACTGAACACTGGGGCTGAGGGTGTAGTACTTACCTAACATGTGCAAGGCCCTAGGTTCAATCCTCAGCACCACAAAACCAAACAAAAAACAAACTGAAAAAGGGAGTATTAACAATTGTCACGGTGGCATATACTTCAGGTCATTCCAGAGACGGGGTGATGATGGCTGCATACTAATGTGAATGCACTTAATGCCACTGAAGTGTACACTTAAAGATGATTACAATGGCAAATTTCATGTATACTGTATCACAAAAGGTTTAACTAAAAAATAATCTGTAAATACTGTCTTCAACTGTTTGCATCCTGAAAGGTGCACTTGTTTTGAAAATACTCAGTTCCATTCCAAAAAATGAGCACTCTTGTGATCTGAAACACACAGGAAAAACTTTTATGATGTTCTAGATGTAGAAAAGCAATAGAAAGTAAAATGTTGGACACATGCAGAATTCACAGAATAAATATATGTTAATAAGAATTTGTGCTAAAAGAAGCTAGAAAAGGCTGGAAGGGCAGACAGATGCCTGTTGCTAAGGAGTCACAAGGGTAAGTGTATCTAAAGGATACACTGAATGTGTATGAGTACCTAACATTTATGTGCCTTGAATCAAGTCACCATCACTGACGTCATTCTGGTCCCACGCATTTTCTACAAAGGAAACACAAATAGCACTAATAGCTGTGATCAGGCACACAGGTTCCTCTGTGTTGGAATCCCCACTGCTCAGAGAAGAAGACACAAGAACAACACATAGTGCCGATACGGCCACAGCGATCCTCTACCAGGATGCACCCTGTCTTACATGTGTTTAACTTATCCATGTCTTTGCTATCTTGCTGTATGGTATCCACCTTTTTAACTCTGTAATTGGTGTGTGGAAGCTACTTAGCCTTTTGGATCAGTAACATTGAGGACAGCTTGCTTAAAAGGATATGTGGAGACTACCATTATAGCAGGCTCGCTTCCCATAGGATGCATCGGACCCAACCCTGACAGCACCCTTAGAAAGACTTGAAAGGCCACCTCACCAAATCCAGGGCCATTCAGGACCTATTTCACCTACCTGCTGACTCAGGAGCATAAGGCCCTGCCAACCACTCTTCCTGAACCTCTCCCCCTCAGGATCCTGTGTCCTTGCTAATCTTTTTCCTGTTCTCTCTGTTACCCCATAAACATTGAGTACATGGCAAGGTTCCACCCAGACTATCTGCACTTTAGCCACCCCTGGCTCATCACCGTCACAGCTGCATGTCCGGTTCACATGTTGCTGATATGTTTCAGAGTGATAGTTGGCCCTGCATGCATATTCCACTCTCACCACTTCCTACTCACATGTCATTAGGCAAATTACTAAACCTCCTGAGTACCAGATGAAGGGAACATAACATGAGGTTCATTTTGAAAATTTTAACACATGCTGTAGGGCCCAGAACACTGCATCCTTGAACAGACGTCCCCTCCATTCCAATAGAGCTGCACAGTATAGGAGGAAGACTGTACTTTGGTTCAGCACTCTTATTTCAACCAACTCAGAAACTGATGCCAAGAGACACAGCAACATCTCAGCATGGCCTTTAGCATTTTGGTAATCACACACCCACCACTCTCAAACCAATCCCTGGGAATGAAGTGATTTTAATGTCATAATTAAAAAGGAGTAAAAATGTCCCAAAGGCAAACAGCTTTTTTAAACAATCAAATGGAAGGGAAATTCATAGTCTGCCCCTTTGAGCACAGAGCGTCAAGTAATGATTTATTTAAATTACCATTTTGCTTCTGCCACACAGAACCATCCTCAGAAGTAGAAAATCAGACTCCTGCCCCACTAGCCTTGGTCAGCAGAGAACCTCATCAAGCAAAGGGCAAATGATTTGAGCTATTTTTATCATGCTTGATAAATGCCAAGTGACACTACCTCCAGCAATACTAATACCCACGGTTTCAGCTGCAACAGTAACTAGCTGTACAGATACAAGTGACCACCTGTGAGATTTGTAGGCTTTGCCAGTCTTCTCAAAGGTTATGTTACCGAATGTTCCACTTATCACTCAAGCTGTTACAAATAAAAGCTCCTTTGGAAGGTTCTATGGAGCCATGCTTGTACTTCCTGTCAACATGCACATGATGAGAATAATTATACAGGTGTGTTACTCATTTCAGTTGAAAGAATACACAGACACCACAGAGTGATGGGTAACCCTTAGAGAAGCTCTGCAGGAAAGCTTGAAGCGATAAAGTGTGCCAACTCCTGTTGCCATGGAGATGAAGCTGATGTACCATGACCAGCTCTCTTATTGCATTAGTAAAGACCATCTGGGTAAGAGAAATGTGCTTCTGCAAGACGTTCACTTCACAATTATAAGTCAGTTTTCCCTGTACATGGTTGGTATGTGAGATAGCAGTCAATCACATGGGCTATAACATACAGCAGTGGTGGCTGTTTGTTATCACTGAAGGCTCTAAAAGGTTCACTATCACTGACATACAGTATGGCTCACATGTCTAATACAACCAAATACATAAGTAGTTTAAGAGTCTATGAAGATGGAAAAAGTTTAACGAATTTACAGACAAAATGATATCCCTCATGGTCCAAAAACCAACAACAGCAAAAAAGTTCTTCACTTAATTTACTTTAATTAAAATATAATGTACAAATCATAAAATCCATGCTTGTCAAAAAGATGCAATTCACCATTTTTAGTATCCTCTCATGGTTATTTAACTGTCATTAACATCTAATTCCCAAACACTATCATTCCTCCAGAAAGAAATATTCTAGCCACTAAGACTCCCATCTGTTCCTAACTCTCCTCAGGCCTTGCATATCACTTTCTAGTTCTACTCATCTGCCTATTTTGGACATCTCATTTTGTATAACCTTTTGTGTCTAGCATCTTTGCTGAATAATAATATCCCATTGTATGGCTATACCACTGTATTGGGTGATATGCTATGTGCCCCCAAGTTCTCATACCTTTGACGGGGCTGCTTGTGTTCAGTTTGTTGTCTAGCGCTGGGATTAGCAATGTGAATACTGCCCATGCCCAGGGGTGGAGCTGAGATACAGTGGAAGGGAAGGCAGGTCTTCCTCTTCCGCTTGCTGTTCCTCTTCCACTTCCTTCCTGTCTCTCTCGCCAGCGTGTCTTGTGGCTTGCAGCCACCATGAACTGTAGCCCCGCCACCCCATGCTGACTTGGAGCCAACTAATGGACTGAAACTCCCAAGAAACTGTAAGAATAAACCTTTCCTTCCCTAATTTTGGGCGTCAGGTATTTTGTCTCGGCAACCAGTGAAAAGTAACTACATAAGTTACTACCACATTTTGTTTATCCATTCATCTGTTGATGAACAATGACTTGTTTCTACTTGCTGGTTATTGTCAATAACGGTACTACGGAGATTCTTGTGTAAGTTTTCTTATGGAATTATGG
Source organism: Dasyprocta punctata (assembly GCA_004363535.1). Taxonomy (NCBI): domain Eukaryota; kingdom Metazoa; phylum Chordata; class Mammalia; order Rodentia; family Dasyproctidae; genus Dasyprocta; species Dasyprocta punctata. Next base: position 30,984 of record RJWM01020194.1, read on the forward strand.
CATCAATTTTTTTTGAGCACATACCTAGGAGTGGAATTGCTGGGTTGTGTAGTAAGTCTATGTAACTTTCTGAGGAATTTCCAGACTTTTCTAAAGCAGCTGTACCACGTCACGATCCTCTGAGCCATGTATGAAGACTGTAATTTCTCCACATTCTTGATATTTGTCACTTTCTGATATTTTGATTTTAGCCATCCTAGTGAGTGTGAAGTGGTATTTTGTGGCTCTGATTTGCATTTCTAAGATGACAACTTATGCTGAACATCTTTTCATGTGCTTTTTAAGGCATCTGTGTATATATATTCTTTGGAGAATGTCTTTTCAAACCCTTTGTTTTAAAATTGGTTTTTCTTAAATTGTAAGTTACTTATATATTCTGGGTATCATACTTTATACCTAACTTGCAAATAATTTCTCACATGCTGCGGATCTTTTTACTTCATCTGAAGGAGGTACATATATTTTAGGCAAGTGTAATTTACCTTATTTTTCTTTGTTTATTCTTTAGATATCACATTTAAGATATCATCACCTTATTTAATGTATCAAATACTTTCGTCTCTGGGTTTTTGATTGAATTTTTGTGACCGCCACCCCGCCCCCACCCCCACTTCACTTCATGTGGAAGATCTTATTCCCAGTACCCCTCAAAATATCACTGTATTTTACGATAGGGATTTAAAAGGGGAATTCAGGCTCAATGAAGTCATATGGATCTGCCCTGATCCAGTACAAATGGTGTTATACATGAGGAACAAATCTGGACACAGAGACACCAGATAGGCCTACACTGGATAAAGCTAAGGTGAGGACATGAGAAGAAGCCAGCAATCTAAAAGCCAAAGAGAGATGCTTCAGAGACAACCAATCCTGCTAAAACTTTTGACCTTGGACTTCAAGTCTCTAAAAAATCACCAAAAAGGGAATTTTTCTGTTCTTTAAGCTATTTACTGTATAGTTTTTTGATATAGCAGCCCTACCAAATGAAAAAAAGGGTTTTAGATTTTAGCTCTTACTTTTAATCCATTCTTTCCTGTGCACAGGGTAACGGATAAGTCTGACTTCTTTCTTTTCTACATGCATAACCAGTTGTGTTCATGAGATTATCCTTTCCACATTGAACAGTCTCTTAGTACCTTGCAAACAAAACAAAAACAAAAACAGAAACACCTTTCGGACCATAGATAAATGGGCTTTCTTCTGGACTCAACTTTGTTCCACCAATTTCCGTCTATCCTTACACCAGCACTACACAGCCTTCAGGTTTCTGAAGCTTTGTATTGTTTTAAAATTATAAAATGTGGCTCTTCCCATTGTATTCCTTTTCAAGACTGTGTGGGGGTTTTTTATTGAATTTTTATTCTTTGAAGGAGTTTTTAAAAATCTGTGCAGTAAAAATATTAACCTTGCCAGAAAGAAGTTAAACCTGGCCCTTCCTTCAGGCTCCTTAGAGGCAACTGCTAAGCCCTTAGAACATTCTGCCTGATGGACGTGTCTCTGGGCCACGCTACGAGGCCTACCCAAACAGTGTGATTGGGGGGATCTTAGGTTATCCAGCATCATCTTGATCTCTGGAGGGTCTGGAGAAAAAGTTCAGCCCACGTGGGCAGTCAACCTGCACAGGTGATCTGCTCCTAGTAAAAACTCTGGACCCTGAGGCTGGGTAAGTTTTCCTGGTTTGTCAGTATTCTGTGCTGCCCACAAGGTTGTTGGAAGGAATAAGTGCTGTCCACACCTGGAGGTGTCATGATCCTGCCCCTCAGGGTTTCCCTCGGCTGATTTTATTTTGTAATGTTCCACTGAAATAAATTGTGAATGTGAGCTCAACTGCTTAGCTAGTTTTGTGAGTTCATCTAGTGAATTACTCAGTCTGAGTGTAGTCTTAGAGACCCTTAACTTGCAAAAAGTTTAAAAGCAGAGAACACTCCCCAGGTATGAATGACCCTGTATTTCCAACGTTCTCAACATACCTGAACATTGGTCAGCCTAATTGAAGGGTTCTGCTAAGCCACTGCTTTCACATTTTAACTATATAAAAATAAGCTTTAATAATTTAATCAGGATCTAGTATTTTCCAAACTGTATTCAGAATTTTTTCCACAAGTGACCTTTATTAAGACTAGCACTATTCCTCAGGCTTCAGCCAATTTGTACAATATTTTGACTTATGAAAGGAAAGGAAAAAAAAAGGAATACCTTCAACTATTTATCCAGCAACAGATTATAAGAGATACTAAAAAATAGTGGACAGTATCAATTTAGGCCATTCTTTAAAAAAAAAAAAGGCTGCTTCATGGCAAATGCAGCACAAAAAGTTCTGCTTGTGACTGTAACAAATTTACAGGCACTTTTCCTCCAGATGACCATCAGACCTCAACATCTGGCAGCATGCCCTCTGCACACACTTCCCATTTCTCACACAGAATAGTAGAGGTACATCCAAACGCTAAGATTTAACAACAGTGACACTTTCACTGTTCCATCCAGAGTATTCCCAAATAAAACCGGCCTTTCTTCCCCATGAGCACGCCGTGAAGATGTGGCAACCACTAGAGCAGGTTAGTGCTGCCACCCTGTCTCAGTCTGCCCTCCCCATGCTTCCACTGCCTGGGCGCCAAGTCCCCCCAGCCCCTGGCAGTACGGAAAGTATCCTAGACTTACCCTATGGTTTCGACCTCAGAGATCCCTGGAAAGAGTTCAGGGAGACCCACAGACCAAGCGTAGAGAATCACTGCCTGAAAACAAAGAGGCAGCTCATCCACAGAGGCACAGGGCCAGGAATGCAGAATTATCACAACCCGAACATTGGACTTTGCAGGACCTCACCTTTCAGCTCAGTGATGTGTGACAGTAACAGTTCACAAAATTCAGAACTAGTTCCTTATTTCTACAACCAGATTACTAAAACTATAAAGCACCAACACCCAGCTCTGAACTCTGAGAGAAGGCTGCCTCCTCCAATCCATGGCCTTTCAGTGGAAAGAGAATGACCCACAACTGAGCCACACAAAAAAATTTACTCTATAAATAAAATCACCACAGTCAAGAGTTCAAAGAATTCCTACTTGTGAACAGACTGTCTTCAGACTTAAGCATCCAGGCACATTGAACTAGTCACCAATCTATTAAACTCTTCATCATTTCTGCTACTAAAGATCTCTCTTACCAATACTAACTAGCTTAACTTCCAATTCCACCCTGCAAATCATTTTTTGTTATTTACAGGCTTTACTAACTCAGACTAATATTTATTTGGAATTCATACTAGATTGTCACCAGTTCCAGGTTCATTGGATCAGAACAAAAAACAGTAAAATTACAGTGCCTTGAACAAAAACTCACATCTACTTCTTGCTCACACATAACTGGACAGATGCTGCCGAGCCTTTGAGCGCTTCAGTTCCTCTTAACTCACCACCCTACCATCCCTGGGTTGGGGCTTTTAATCCTCTGGTCTAAGATGGCTACTACAGTTCCAGCCACAGGGAAAAACTAAGTGGCACTCTTTTAAGTGACCTTCAGAGAGCTAACATGGTGGTGTGGGCCTACGATGGAAGCACTCTGGGAGGCTGAGGCAGAAGGATCACAAGTTTGATCATAACCTGGATAATTTAGTGAGACTCTATTTAAAAATAAATTTTAGAAAAGGGCTTGAAATACAGCTTGGTGCTAATGTCCTGGTTCAAATCCCAATACCAGAGAGGAAAAGCCTTCTTACTTATTAGTCACATCTTTGTCACATGGCCACAGTGAGCTACAGGGTAGAATAGGAAAATGGTGTACACTATTCCATGGCTACCTAGCAATTTATCCAATAAATATTCTGGGTTCTTATTACTATGGAGGAAAGAAAGACCAGGGGCCAGTAAGTAGTCTCAGAATTATGCATGGACATTTGTTAAACTTTAGCCCTTACACAGCACATTCATAGATTACTGTATTTGATCCTCATAACTCATGAAAAAAAGAAAAAAGAAAAAAACGGAAGCATTATCACGGGGCCTCTCAGGCAGGAGGCTTGCTAAACACCCTCTCTAAAAAGGAGACTACAGCCAGAAGGAAGCTGCACCCCAGGAAAGATCCAGGCTCTCGGCACCATTCACGTGCCCAAGACTAGAGGACATGGAGCCTGCGCGCACACTCAGAAGAAGGGAAGTTAAACGTGGGTTTGATGAGATCTCTCAAGGAGCTAAACCATAGTGGCTGTCCTCCAAAACCTCACAGACTGCGGAATTACCGCGCTTGTACAGACGTGGAGACTGTCTGTGCCTGATTCATGGATGACATTTTAATTAAAATGTTATACCTAACTTCAAAGAAAAGTAGCAATTTAGAACTATTGTGTACATTTAAAGCACAGTACAAATATAGCACACTTTCGAGACCAAAGAACAGTACACTGGCAGGAAAAAAATACAGAGCAGCTCTATTCATCTCCAAAAAGGAAAAAAAGTGAGTACAGAGAGGGGAGGAAAAAAAAAAACCATTTACGATTAGAAACAGAGGTCCTGCCAGCTCTGATAATCCCATCCTCACTATGATGGAGGTGGGGTTAGGGGAGTGGAAAGTTGATTCTATTCAATGAGTTAAAACAAAAACTGTTCAATTTTACTTTCTACTAGACAGAAAACAAAAAATACCTATAAACAGTAGCTTTAACAATCTCCAAACTCCAAAATTCACCTTTATCAAATTAAATCAACTGCTATGTATGTATATATAAAGTTTTGCTTCCATTATTGCCTTCCTCTGTGCCCAGGAGTCTTTTATATAGCTTCCCACCCCTAATTATCCCTAATCCCCAGGAAATCTGATTACCAGACACACACCATCAATTTATTTATACACTGTGGCACTTTGGAGGGGCACGCACAGTCCACTGTTACAGCTAAATGTCCTGCTCCGTGAGGACCAAACATCTTCATACTGAGGATTCATCACACACACACATATACAGATGCACACTCCACTTGAGTACTCTTCAGCAGGGTATGCACAAGATATGTGAAAAGGCAAATGAACCAAACAAGCTTAAGCAGCAACCACTAATGGACATACAGGTGGTGCACACAATCTAGTTCAAAGCCAAGTGATGTTCCTTGACACAGTGGACCTCAGCCTTTGTAGATGCACAATCCTCAGGCCTGGAAGGTCTCAGGGGTTCACAGAGGGAAGCCTTGGACTGCGTGCCTGGGCCAGGCAAGAAGGACATCTTGGGTC
>RJWM01020195.1:0-37596 GCA_004363535.1 Dasyprocta punctata
TTCTTGTACACAGCATATTGTTGGGTTTTGTTTCTTAACCCACTCTGCTAGTCTGTTTCTTTTTATTGGTGAGTTGAGACCATTTACATTGATTGATATAACTGATATGTACTGGCTCATCCCTGTCATGATATCTTTCTGTTGTTGGTTTTCTACATTTTCTGTTTAATTATTTGCCCTGCTTAGTGGTTTCCTTTTGCTGCTGTTCTTAAGATTTTGGCTATCTTTGTCTCTTTCTAGAGTGTCTTTCAGTACTCTTTGTAGTGTTGGTTTGGTGGCTATAAATTTCTTCAGTTGTTCTTTGTCATGAAAGTATCTTATTTCTCCATCAATTTTTAAGGACAGTTTTACAGGATACATCAATCTGGGTTGAAAGTTGTTTTCTTTCATGATTTGAAATACTTCACTCCAAGCTCTACTTGACTTAAAGGTTTTGTGTTGAGAAGTCTGCCATGATTCTGATAGGCCTTCCTTCATAGGTTATCTGTTTCTTTTCTCTGAGGGTTTTTAGTATTTTGTTCTTGTGCTGTATTTCTGATACCCTCATTATTATATATCTGGGTGAAGGTTTATTTTGGTTATGGTTAATTGGGTTCTGTATGCCTCACTTATCTGTATATCAGATTCTGTTCCCATGTTTGAAATGTTTTCTGCTATTATTTCTGTGAATAGTCTTCGCAGGTCATTAGTATTGACCCCTGCTTTTTCATTTATGCCTATTAATCTTATGTTATTTCTCTTGGCATTGTCTTGCAGCTGTTGAATTGTTGTTTCCTCGTTCATTACTATTTTTAAGAGATCTTTTCTTTCATGGCCATAAGCTCCCATGTTGTCTTCAAGGTCTGAGATTCTATCTTCAGCTTCATTCAAGTGATTTTTCAAACTTTCCATGGAATTTTTCATTTCCTGAATTTCCCTTTGAATCTGTTTCATGCATTCTATTTGTGTCTTATATTGTTCATTCAATTTTCCATCATTTTCTTATGTTCCTCTATTTTTTTACCTTGCTCTTCTTTAGATACACACAACATTTCTTTCATAGTGATTGTCATTTCATTGTTTAGCTGAGAGACGTTTGAGTTTCTCTATAGCTTTATCGAGCTGTTTCTTTACTGCATTTTCTATCATTTCAGAAAGTTCAGTTGTGTGACTCCCAGTGTCTTCCATTTTGGTGTGTTTTGGGTTTGTTCTCAGTGAGCTGGGGGATTGAGACTGCCTCTTGGTCTTTTGCTTTGTCATTTTCTTCTGGGACCTGTGTGGCTCTGTGTCTTGTGAGGCTGACCAAGTGTTCCCCTGGTGGGTTGTGCTGAGTCGTGGGACTGGGTAGAGCTGTATCCTCTGTGCAGCTAGTGAGGGTGCATTCCCAGAGTCTGCTGCTGAAGCCTCCACCTTACTGGATGGGGGCTGGGACTTCCCAGACCCAGGCAGCTAGGTGGAGTGTACCCTGGAGTGTGGTGCCACCTGGACCCTGAGTCTGGGTGCAAGGAGTTCAGAGCCTCTGGAGTGGCAGGCAAGCCTGGGTGAGTCCCAGGCCTACAGTGCCAGGGCCTTGCTCCTGGCTGGGCAGGCCCGCAACCTCTAGGACCCACCATGCTGGCTACACCCCTGAACAATGGATCTCATGCCCTGTGCTCTGATGGGCAGAGCCCAAGCTCTCCAAGGCCCTGCAGCTATGCTGACCAGTCCCTGATGAGCAGCTCTGGGGTCCTGGGCTGGGCTGGCTTCAGTGCTTCTGTGTCCTGTGAGGCTGGCCGGGCACTCCCCTGGTGGGTTGCACTGAGTTGCAGGACCAGGTAGAGCTGGATCCTGTGCACAGCTAGTGAGGGTGCACTCCTGGAGTGTGCTGCTGGAGCCTCTGCCTTACTGGGTCTGACAATAATCTTTCATCAAGCTGGCCTTAAAGTGTTCTAGGGCTTCTCTAGCCTGCATCTCCAAACCTTTCCAAACTCTTTCCATGAACAAGTTCCAAGTTCTTCTGAGTCATACGGTCAGGTATATTCACAGGAAAGATCCCATTTCTGGTACCAAAATCTGTCTTAGTTATTTTTTCCATTCCTGGGACACAACACCTGATTCCCACAATTTAAAGGAGGAGAGATTTATTTTGACTCACATTTCAGTCCATTATTTGTTGGTTCCGTGGAAGAAACACCATGGCAGAGAGATATGGCAGAGTAAAAGCTGCTCACATAATGATAACTAGGAAGCAGGGAAAGAAGGGAGCCATGAATAGAGATATACTCTTTCAGATCACACTCCCTCTAACCAGGCTCCAACTTCTAACATCAAGTCAACTGTAACACCTCCATAATTCTATCACCTTCCAAAAGTGCTACGTCTGAACACATGAGGCTTTCAGGAAACATTCTAGATCTAAACCATAACAGGCAACAACAGGCCCATTTCTTTATGGGCCAACAAGATGTGGGAATGGTAGCAGGGCTGGAGCTGCTCTGGGACACTAGACACACAACCACCAACTGCACAGTCTGTTTCTGAAGCACAAGGAGTTAAAGAGCTTCCCACGGCATGGTTACCAGATGTGGAGAGAATGTCCAAGAAAAGCAATTCTTGTATACAAAATAAAAAACTTTGTCTCTTACACTGGTAGTCATATTTTCCTTTGAATGCCAGTAGAAACCCATCTGTTCCATAGTGCTACTAATGATGTTCACCACACAGCCTCCTGTAGCCAGGTCCTCCATCCACTCCACATTCCCTACTTTCCACTTTTGTTGACAGCAGATGAGTAAGAACTGAGCTCTTTATTCACTTCTTATTGCTTTTTATGTTATAAAACTGTCACACCATGTGCTAATTGAAGGCAAATACTAACAGTGACATTGGTTACAGACTTAGAATAATAAATGCCCTGGATCTGTAGTGGCCATAAGTTGCAACTGTATCAGAATTCCCCAGCCCCCACTAATCTATTTCTGTTTCTCTTCATTCAATAAATCTGCTGTCCATAGGTTCACTGAGCTCCTATGTAGATAATTTAACCTTAGAAAGATGTGAGCCCCTCTCCCAATGACTAAACACCTCTCCTGGATGGCTGATGTCCCTCCACACACCACGCAGGGCTCCAACTTGTGCTCACTCTTCATGCTGCTTCCGCTTTATAGAAAGTTTGTTCTTCCTACAGATGAGAATAAACTTTTCAACCAGGAACTGTGGGTGTTGGCACTAGCTCACCATGTACCAGCTAGTGAACTTGGTTGAGTCACCTTCATCTCTGTCTCAATATATATATCCACATACGCTCTAATCCCAGCACTCTGGGAGGCCAAGGCACGTGGACTGTAGTTCAAGCCAAGTTTGGGAATACTAGTGATATAGTGAGATTGTATCTAAAAATAAAAGAAGGCTGGGGATGTAGCTAAGTGTGAAGTGCCTAGGCTCAATCCCAGTACTCCCCCACACACAAAAAAAGAAATTCCTAAAGATGCATGAATCCCTAACTTGACTATTAATTGTCTCTTATCAGATTATATTCATTTTTTTGAAAACTACCTTAAAAAATCTACTGTAGGAGAGGGGTTAATGAATTGCATAACACATAAGTAAATCAATTAGTGATATGAAGTACAATCCCTGCCCATTTGAGTTGTGTATCCTACTGGGAGGATATGACCATACCTCAGAATGGGGCCTTTTAAAGTCCTTGAGGAGTGGTAGAGACACAGGGTCACAGGTAGAGGCTGGAATGGTGAGGGAATAGACCTGGGAGGGGAGGAAATGCTGGGTCTGTGCACAACTTTGAAGCTAGAGGAAGAGTAACAAGAGCTGCTCAGGTCGGGGAAGGAGGTACAGTGTGAGGAGGATATAGGGCAGATTGCATCTGAAAGAGAAGAAGCAAGCAGGAAAGAGGCAGAGAAATGATCTCTTGGAGTACACAGGCATCAGGGGAGGGAGGCTGCAGACTGCCCCTATATCACATTCCCCACTTGCACATCCCAGTATCATGTACTGTGCATGAGACTTGAGAGTCAGTGTGCCAGAATTTCTGAACCAGCTTGCCAGTCGCAAGATGTCTGCACTTCATTTTTTTTCCAAAAGAGCAGTTCCCAGCTTCCATGGGATGCACACATGGGAATGTCGTATGCATCATTTGTCACTATTGTGAAAATATTAAAGCAGTCTAATACTTTAATTAGAAAGCATTTGCTCTACTATTTCTTGAGTAGGAGAAAAGGCATGAGGTTAGAGTCGGTGCCAGGGTCACCAGGAGTGTGTAGGCTCATAAAAGAGGGCATCCATGTGACAATACCAATAGTGTTGTCCCAACACAAAGGGAGGAGCAGTAGACCTCTGTATGAGAACCTAGAGATACAGTTCTATATTTCAAAGTGCCACCCAATGAAAAACTAATACCTGTATGTCTGAACTGGGCCTTCAAAAGTAGACAATTGAAAACACAGTGTGTGAACAGTCAGCTGTCACTGGGAAGCTCCCTATGGACAGAAAGCAGTAAAAGATCTTGTTGGTTCTGGGCCATCTTGTTCAGGATCTCCAACTTGCCCATGGGCTTCACCTTTAACTCTGTCCACACTTGGTTGTCTCAACACCATGTTTGTGGTGCTGACTCTGCACACCTAGGATGGATAGGACCTGTGGCTTCTCTTCCTCCTTCCAGTTGTCCAGTTCTGGAAGCCTACATTGAATCCCCTGTCTATGACTCTCTGATCCAAGTTCCTCTGTGGTCATTTCTTTTTCCTCTAAGTCCTAGGAAATGTTTGATATGATTGAAAGGGAATACCTTTTATCAACAGAAGCCTCTTGCGACATATAAAGCCCCGTGACTGACTTTTCCTGTTTATTTGTATCAACAGAGTACTGAATTGTCTTTGAGAGGAGCACATCCCCATTGCCAAAAGTGTCCCATCTCACAGTGAGGTTCCACCCAGACCTGTCAATGTTCTCTTATTACTTGTTTCCATCACAACTGGGACCAGTTCGATACCTGGCCATGTGTCAGCACCTGGCCCACCAACCCATCTATCTTCCCTCCTTAGCAGTCTCTTTTTTCATGCTTTTAGCTCTCAGTCCATGGAACACAAGCAGCAGACTCATGTCTGTCTTGATTACTTCTCTCTCATTGCTGGGACAAAACACCCAACACCCAACACCCAAAATGGAGGAAAGAAATGTTTATTTAGCTTACTGTTTGTGGAGGTTTCAGTCCATAATCAGCAGGCTCCAAGGCAGGGTGGCATGGCACTGGGGCAACACTTCAAGGCAGCAGCCAGAGTAAAAGGGGGAAGAGCAAGCCATTTTTCCTCCCTTATAGTATATGCAGGCCACCCCTCCCCTCCAGGGTGGGTATAGCACTCACAAAATCTCTGTTCCCTCCTCTTGCACAGGGTGAGGATATTTGCAAAGTAAGGATCCTGGCTCCCTGCTGAGTTTTTTAGTTAAACTTCTAAATTTCTCAAGTTGACACAATGTATCAACCATAACAACCTCATATAAAAGAGGAAAGTTCACTAGCTGGAATCCAAGGACAAATATTCTGAAGTGAAGGGAAAGAAAAACAGGAAAACACAGCAAACTCAGACTATTCCTTCTGCTACTCCTAGGAGACGACACAGGAGAGTAGGCTCTTTGAAGGTGGTTGCTTACACAATGCAGTGGGCCATGAGTTCTGTGCAGGGGCCAGGGGGACACATTGACAAAGGGAACATCATTTCCTCCAGCAGACTCAAGGAGGAAGAGATGCTGAGTCACCTGCAGCTGACGCACTAGCAGCCGTTAGAGGCCCACAGTGAACAGAAAATGAGTGCAATTGTGCAATCTCTGGAGAGAAGGCTTTACAAATTAGGGTTGGCGGCCAGGTTGACAGATCTAGGACTGTTACCAAACAGAGGAGACTTTGTTCCTGCAGACTGTTCTGGAGACTTGCCCCAGCAAGAATGTTTACACCCAAGAAACTATTGGATGAGGCGGGAGGATCAAACAGGAATCACTAGAATGATGTTTCTGTCTCTCTTCATTGGCTCCTAGGATGGCATTATGTTGCTATACTCCTGCAATAGCATATGGATGATACTATTTAGTTCTAATTTCACTTGTCTTTAAACAGCAAACTATTTCCTAACAGGAATGTTTGACTACATAATGCCTCTTCTGTGTTTTATGCCAAGGCACAGGTGGCAACAGGGAGACAGGTTTGGGAACTTTACTGATCACAAATGTTCCTTCATATAGGGAGAAACAGAGGGCCACTAAGCCAGCCAAGGACATACAAAGTGCTACTTGGCTTCCCGAAGTGCAAGTGCCACCTGGAATCCTCACTTCCTCTTTGTTGACTTTACCTGGAGCCACTGAACCCAAGCCAAAAAGCACATATGGATTCCAATGGTGGCTGCACTATGGGACAAAATGTTAGACTTCAAGCCAGTCCAGCCCCAGCCTTGGCTAACCAATCCCCACTGTCAGGCTTCCCTGATGGGCCACTGACTCTGAAGCTTCAGGTTGGCAGGTGTTGAGCATCTGTTTAAACTCAGGTCCTTAATGATTTATTCTCCCGATGCCTAGGTCAGTCTTCCAAGTGAAGGTATTCTGCCAGGCACTGTAAGCCTCAGCTACTGGGTATCCTCATGAGCTCCAACAGCCTGTCACTGGGAAGCTCCAAACCTTTGAGCAAATCACGTAAGTCCCCCCAAGCCTAGATTGACAAAGGGTGTTACCTGTGGTTCCTTCATACAGCAGACATTCACTGACTACCTGGGAGGGGCAGTGGGGCCAAACTGTAAACTAGAAAATACTCAGACAATGTTCAAATTCACATGGAAATGAGCTCACATGTCACCACGGGTGTGAAGGAGATGGGAGAGGTAGCAAATAAAATCAAACAAGTTAATGTATGTGGTAATGAGTGATGAATGTTAAGAAACACAAACCTGAGGATGTATAACTTGATGGAGGTGACCAGGGGTGATAAGGTGTAGACAGGAGCCAGGAAGATCCCATGAAGAAAGAGTATATTACAGAAGAAAGCCATTCAGGGAAGATGTGGAGACACCAAAATCCAAGCAGAAGGGAGAGCAAGGGGCACTATGGTTAGGCAGGAATAAACTTGACTTTCAGAAACACATGGATAGGTGTGACGGACAGGAGGGTATGAGGGAGTAGCTGAGGTTAGGGAGACAGGGCCAGCAGTGTGGGACACTAGTAGCCAAAGGAAGGGGCCTGGGTCTTAAACTCTGTGCAGTGGTGAGCTGGAAAAAAGAATATACACTGAGTGAAAAGATGTACCAAGTTGCTTATAAATATCTTATATTGCTTCTGTTACAGCTCCAACTTCAGGTTTGAACACTGGCTACCTCCTGTCCATATTTAAATGCCTGGGTACACAGGAATCAATACAAGACAGAGGATGGTATGAGCAGACACCATCTGCTTCCCTGCCTGGGCAGGTTCTGAGCATCAAACCAGGGACTGGATAGTGCAGGTGGGTGTGGAAAGGGAGCAGGTGTGTGCAGGGAGGAAGCTTCATGGGGGTGCAGCTGGGTATGAATTCTCTCACCCCAACCCAGCCCTACTGGACTCTGGCTGCCACCTAAACCTTTGCTCTCACCACTCCTATCTGCCAAGACTTGGGTGTGTGGACTCTGATTGTCACACACCCACTGGGTCCACTGCATTGCACAAATTCACACAAAGCCCATTGGCTGCACTGCTTTGTCCTTATCCTCTTCAGGCTGCTTCCTGATAAGCCTGAAGGTGTAAAGAGCAACTCTCACATTCAGGTCAGTACAGCTGGGCTTCTACATGTGGGGCATGTGTAGGCTTGCTGATATTGCAGCTGTAGGAGCAAATTCCCTCTCCAAAAAAGAAACAACCTAGGCCCTAAGTCTTTGGAGTTTGTGCCTTTCCCAGTTCCTTCCCAGGGAACATGGCTGGGACACATGCCCAAGGAACCGAGCATGGCTCACACCTCATTTGACATCTTGGCCTTGTCATCTGCCTGGCTGATCCAGTCACGATGCCAGCCAGGTCCTGATCAAGGCCCTGGTTGGAAAGGGAGCTTTAGTTTACCCACTGGGAGTAGATGACTGCAAGAATCTTTGGCGCCAACTCCAAAGTTATAGGGGAAATTTTAAAAAATCAGGCTTATGACATTATTAGCTGCTCCCCCTGCCCCCCAGCTCTGAATGATGATGTAATGGAGTCCATGAATCTGTTTTGGAGTTTCAGTCTTTGAAGATAATATTATGAGTAGATTTTAGTGCCTGGAAGAAACTGTCTTCATTATCCTCATGACATCTCCCTCCAATTTTCACTGAACAAATATTTTGGGGCTGAATGTGGTTTTCCTCTTCGTTTTGCTTTTCCAAATTAAGCAAATATGCTCCTACATGAGTTAATTCTCTTTCTAAATTGAAACTACTATCAGGACACCTTCCAAAGGTGAATATTGAACACGGGACCCTGCTCAGGGTACTTACCAGGATTCTTATCCTTTGTTCCCTTGCTTTCAGGGAAGAGAAAGGAAAACTAATCCCCAATTCCTGTGATAAATGATGCACATTATGGAGAGATGTCAAGGCATCTCCTAAAAGGTTAATTCTTAATTCTCATTTAAGTCACAAATTCCTGTTGAAAACTATTAAGCCACTCTCCAGAAAATGCACACACAAGAATGATCACATTCAACTTTAGGGGCTCTCAGAATCATGGGTCCCACCTGGGCTCCTTTTGGCCATATATCTGCCCATTCTGCACAGATATCATATGGCAGAGAAGCATAATGGGAAGAAATCACACAGACTTGCAAAACTTGAGTTCCACTTAGAGTGGACCCTGAGTCCTGTCCTCTTTGCCTATAGAGAAATCTCTTCTGAGCTTGCTTTGTGTCACACAGTGTGTTAGGACAGAGTCCATGCTCTCCTTCAGGAGGCTCACAACTGGAAGACAGAAAGATGCACACACACATTCAGAGAAGACACCATCCCTGCCTAATCCCTACACTAAACTGAGAGATCTGGCTTCCAGGCCACTGGCTAAGTCCCATCTACCACTGGGTGGAGCCCCAGTTTGCAAAGGTTTCATGTGGGTTCACCAAGCTGGTTCTTCCTGACTCAAGAGAAAGGCAGAGCCTGCCTACTCTCTGCCTCTGGCTCTCCTTTTTCAAATAAACAGACTTTTTACTTGGTATTCAATTCTGCACTTCTGCAGAGAAGCCCCACTGAAGCACACTCTAGTATTTCAGCCTAAATGGAAGCCAGACATGGATAACATGGCCTTTGGTTACCCTTCTGTGTACATCTCCCTTGGAAGTCAGGGATGCAATGGGTTTGGCACCTCAAAGTTTAGTTATTCCAAGTACTTTTGCCAGATAGTGTCAGTGTCCCAGCCCAAACGAACCTCTAGAGCACTAAGGGATCCATGATAGAGCAGCATGTGGAGCTATGTGCTCTGGAAGGCTTGGGTGAGAAGTTTGGCCTAGCTTTCCTCAAAGGTGTCAGAAGGGAAGGAGATGAATTGTGCTTTGGCACTTTGTGGGTTGTAAGAATGAAGCAAGGAACTACTGCTGTACTCCAACAGCAATATCAGTCTTCAGCTCATCTCAAGGGCAAGCAGCTGGCTTAGGGATGTGTTCTCTTTCTTTCCTGACTCCTCCCAGACTACCCTCCATTCCAGACAATGGTCCTTCAGGTAAGAGGGATAAACATCTACCATTCAAGGTCATATGCCTTCCTGGCCCTTCAAGATCACACATCTCTTCTTTCTTTTCTTTTGGGAAATTAGATTCTGAGTCAGAACACTTTCTAAATTAAAGAAGTTACTTGGAAAAAAACATCTTTCTCCGCAAATGTTAAATGCAAGTCTGAAACCCCAAGCCAGTGAATCAGCAACACTGGCTCACATTGGAAAAGAAGAGCCCGACTTAATGGAAATAATTATGCTTGTATGATGCACAAGTCCTTGAAGCCATGTGCAACTCAACCACAAGCTCTCTTGCTTTCCTCTCTCTCTCCTTGTCTGCTTCCCCCTTGTACTCCATGAACATCACAAATGGATGCACTTTCTATCCAGCCTCCAAAAGCCAGCTCTCATCGTTTGATCACAGTGACACAGACATGAACCTACTCTGTTTCCTTCTGCTTGTATTTAGAACAGATCCTATAGATCCCTGGGCTCTGACTTCTCAGATCTGAGAGCTCATTATTTTCAAGCTTTGCTTTCTCTTCTTTAAAATCATCCTGTGCTCTGTGGAGCCAGTTTGCAGAGCCAAACCCCAGTTAGAAGTAATTGCACGCAGAGCAGTTTTCCCAGACACCTGAATGTGGAGCCCCAAGTCTCAGCTGAGTTCTAGTGGAGTCTGTAGAGTATTTCACTCACTCTGGGCAGTGAAGCCTGAGGCTTGGGAACTGGTTCATCAGCGCTAGATCCAAGCCCAAGGCTATGGCACAATGAGGGAGGGGAACTGTGTGATAGTTTCAATTCATTCTGCAAACCAGGGGCAAGCCTTCCCCCAACCTTTGGAAACTAGGTAAGGAGATTAGAATTTACACCAGTTTGCAAATTAGTTGTCCAGAATGTAAAGAAAATCATCTGTATGTTGTCTCTGAGGGCAAAAACTCCAGTGGCTACGAGCTTAACAGGAGAGTAAGAACTTCTTTACGTAAAACTTGATTTGAACCCAATGCTATCTCAGCTTAACTAAGAACCAAATGACCAATGCAAGCCCCTACCTCTGTAACGGTAATATGGCATCCATTCATTTATTTCACCAAAGCCTTAGCATCAACCTGTGTGTGTCACCCTGGGAATAAAGTCTTTCACAAAGGATTATTTCCTATCCTCACGCATGTAGTCTTATAGGAGATACAAACAGGGGAATAGAAAATATGGAATGAATGGTAAAAGACAAATATTGGTCCATAAGTAAAAGGAGAACAATTCTGAGTCTTAGGAACAAACTTTTTTTTTCAAAATGTGTAAAATACTGTCAAAGAATTCATAGAATCTATGAGGTTGCATGTACTACAAATGTGATTTACAAATATCTGTTTTCATGGATTATTATTTATACATTTATTGAGTGAGTCATAAAAAGGATTAACCAATGTTTTAAAGTCATTTTTCAAAGTCACTGGGAGGACAGGCTTTGAGGTTCAATATCAGGTTGTTCACCATTAGCAATGCTTTGCTGGGGAAGCTGTCCAGAGAGTCCCCCAGCCAGGCATCTCCAGCCAGTGGTCTACAGTCACAAGGTGCTATAGGATTGAGTAAGGAAGAACAGAAGTGGAACCAGAATGTGGGCCAGATGGCTGCCACATCCCCCCAAGTGACATGGTTGCTTCTTTGTCTTTTTTGGGAACCAAGCAGAGTGTTTTCCTCTCTCCTCACTGCCATCGTGGTCCTAAGTGAAGCTCTTCCATAGTGTTCTGTTGCCTTGAGAATCAGGGGAACTGAATGAGAGCCTGCTCATAGAAAGCAGTGTATGGCAACTCTTACCAAACACTGTTCTGGCAGGGACAGGAGACTGCTTAGCCATGACTGGGTTTTCCTCATAAGCCGCTGGGGTGGGGCCAGGCCTGGCCAGACAAGAAATTCCAGGAAACACTTTACACTCACAAACATAAAAAGACTTCATCAGTCACTTATGACCTGGCTTGAAAGTACTGCCAATCAGACTAGGGTTCTTTTATTTGATTCAGATGAAAATCGTGAATCAGCAAAGTGCAGCTCTGCTAGCAGTCCTGCTATCACTAGGTAATGCTGGATGTCAACCATTGACATAGCCAGCTGCTAGTCATTGCCACTGCTGGCCCCTACCTTCCAGACACCACAGGTCAACTCTACCAGAAGCTGGCCGCTGTTGCTGATCTTTGTTGGTTGCTGGTCTCTGGAGTTCTCCAGTTTTTAAATTTTTTTTTTTAGTTGATCTTTCTTTTGAGACCATTCTTAATAAGAATAAGAATCCTGAGTAGATTTATCAATCTTTTGGAGCCCACACTCCCTGAAAAATAAATCAAGAATTACAAGCAGGTTTATAGGACTACCAAAATGAATTTTTATTTTAACAGGGCCTGGAATACAACATGTGGAGGTCAGCACACTGGAGGGAGCCTTCCTAGACTACCCAAGAAGTGGTTGGGGAGTACAGTTTATATAGCAGTTGCACGACTATTATTGGTTCAAGTACAGCTCCTGATTGGTGCAGGGCTCCAGGATAGCCTCAGTTGTCATGGCAGCAATTCAGTGAGTAGACAGGGCTAAACCCAGGAAATCTTAGAAAAGCTAGCTATGGGGATTGAGGATGTTAACAGTAGGCCCAGATCTCTTCCTCCCTGATCCTTTTGAAGGGAGTGCTCCTTGCCTTCTTAAAAAAAGGCATTAGTAGTGTTTGAGGTGGCAGGAGTTTAGGGGTGGGGTGCCACACTGATAACTGAGCTGCATCGATGTTGGAATGGAATGGAGGAAAGTAGTCACTAGATAGCCAGGGAAGCTAACACTAGATAGCCAGGCAGGACACTGAAGCAAGTTGCCCCAATCCATTGGAGGGTGGAGGTGAGGAGGAACAAAGGAGGGGAGGGTAAGGGGCATGATAGCTTCTACTCAAGTTGTACCCTCTCCAGCTATCATGGAGATGCAGTGACAGGGTGAAGGGATAAGGTAGTCAGGGGCTTTTCATCTGTCTCAAAAGAACTTTTCCCGAGGAGGAAAAAAGACAATGACAACAGGATGCATGTGACACCATAGGAGGAATTTTAAGTTACAAAATGAAGGAGAAAAAGTATGCTGAAAACAAGCTCTTCCTCATTCCTTGTTTTGCTGTCCAGTGGAAAAGGAGCCAGGTAGAGAAGGAGTGACCTTCCCCAGAACCCCTGTGTCATTCTGAGTGGACGTGACCAAAATGTACATAACTACTGTGAGGCCTGCCACTAGAGTGCCTCAACTGCATAGTCAAATCCTACCCTGGCTTTCAGATTCTGATGCCCAAATGTTGTTCAAAATGCTTCAGCTCTCCCATATTCCCTTTTTTCCATGTTTAATCTAGGACTGGATAGATGGAATTAAATCAACTCTGTTAATTAGTGCGTCAAATCTCATGGCATTTTATTAAAAATCATGGTAAAAAAAAACACAGAGTACTCAAAAGAGTTATTCTTGAGATATTTCTGATTTATCTGGAGCCAGAAAATTGAAAACATTTATAAAAGACAGATTTCTGAAGGAAAAAAAGGTTTTTATCATCCTCTTACCTGAAAGCCAGATTGTGTTTAGAATGTTCAAATTGGAAGCAGATTGAGTGAAGCTGCTGCTTGTGACTTGGGCCTTTTGAAGTTGAAACAAAGCCCAAATATGAACCAATTGATTAGCCTTTGCTGAGAAGGCTTATCTGTCACAAGCTATTATCTGATATTGTTGTAATAAACACGCCTTGTGCACTGACGAGAGGCGTGAGGTTCTGCAAACTTCCAAGAGAACGTTCACAAGGGCAGCATTTCCCAACATCTGCTCTATGAGGAACAAGTTTCCTGAGATGTTAATCCATTATCTCTGCAAACCAAGCTTGGAAAACACCAGATTACACAAAATAAACAGAGCTCTTTTCCTGAGGAATGTCCGGTTTTCAATTTAAACTCGACACACTTATTTACTATTCATTCATGTTCAAGAATGAGGAGTCCATGTTTAGTATTTCCAAACTTTATTTGACTATAGAATGTTTTTCTCTAAAAATAACTTTGAGAGACTCATGTTCCATGGAACACAATGGAATACTGCACAAAAGTCTTTCACAGTCTACTGGTGGCTAATGCACAGTCAGCTTTCAAAATAATGAATCTATTAGAATTCTAGAATCTCTAACCTTCAGCTCTCTGGGAGACAAAAACCCAGTCCTTTAGCAAAATCGACCACCATTTGAAGAAACTAACTTAATGTCAAACCAGCATAATTTCTGCATGGAAGATATATAAAATATACCTGAAAATGACCCATATGTGTTTATTTTGTTTTGTTTCATGGGTGGAGTGAGACATGAAATTATCAACAGAGCAGTAATATTTCCTTGTAAATGATTTCAGCTTGCCAAGACATGCTAAAAATCTTGAAATCAACAGAGATAATTTCTTTTACATTGATTATCAGTCATTTCCATCCAAAGAGAGAAGCACATGGAATATATATTCCTGGCAGAAGAAGGGAGAGCAGAGTTCTGTAATCCAAAATGATATTAGGGGAATATTATCTAAAGGTTTGGAGTCTCAATCAACATTATGTAAATATAGTTTACACACAATTAAACCTGAGAAAAAATGAAACCTAGCTATGCTTGCCATTGAAGAAAAAAAATCCAAGATTTTCAACTCAGGACTTCTGATTCTCTTTCCACTGAAAGTGGAGTTTATTGCTTGCTGATACCCATATATTGGAAAGACGAAACCTTGTCAAAAGTGAAGAGATGAATGTGCACTTCTCAGGCTCTTCCTCCAAAATTGCTGTGCTGTAACCCAGCAGCCAACTCAAGGGGCAGCCTCTCCATCTTAAGCAGGGAAAACCTGCTGCAGAAGAAAATGCAAATAAAGTCTGCCCTCAGAGAGATCTAATTATACTATTTAAGCAGGAATAAGTTATGTAGTAGAAACATAAACAAATTGCTGGAATGAAGTAGGGAGAGATAAATTCACACATGGAAACTGGTTTGTCTTTGAAAGATAGGTAAAATTTTAATATATGGAAGAAAATGGTGTTGCTTTACCAGCTGCTCAAGAGGACATGGTAAATCTGAGGATGAAGGTACCATGGGTTTAGTGACAGGTTATGACCAGTGATGACATAACCAGCCTAAGTATGAGGGGAACGATTCCCAGACATCTGAATGGAAGTAACTACTAATAAAAGAGACAACAGACTGAAGTGATGAGATCAAATCCTGAGTTGCAGACTGACCAGGCCCAATTGTTACCAGCCACCAGCCCCTCAGGTTCATATATTCAGGTTCATTTGCTGACCAAATCAGGGCCCATTTACCTCATATAACCGTCTCACGCTATACAGACAGACACAGAGTGGAGGTGAAGCATAGAGAGAGAGCATAGATCTTCACACTTGCTTTATCACTTCCAGCCAACTTCAGCTCATTGCCCCCTTTTTTGTGGGAAGGAAACTGGTCTCTAGCCATCCTGGTGTCAGCATCTGCATATTCCATCCATTCATCTGGGCTAAGCAGGGGTGGGGGAAGCTCTTTATGCGTATGCCCAAAGAAGTCACTGGTCTGTAAAAGAAAAAAGATCTAATTTTTAAAGTTCCATTCTGCAGTGCCAGTTAAAAGATGAGGCATGGGAGACAAGCGTGCAAGAGGAAGTGGGCAGACAAGGCGGCCTCCGGTTCCACTCTGATGAATGACTCAGGGTTTCTGGTTTGGGCTTGATTTACGGAACTGGATGCTTTCTTTACTCTCTGTAAGGCCCAGTGAAGGCCCCCTGGGGACATGACAGGCTGACAGGGTCCTGAGCAAAGGGACAGAGATGAGACAGTGCCAAAGGCTGAGAAGCAGCGGGTGTGTTTAGAGACCAATGAGTCCTGTGCTGAGCTCTGCCCTCCTCCACTCAGGGAACAAGCTAGACTTGCATCTGAGAGAGAAGCATGGGACTACAGGCCAGAACCCACCACTGCCTGCAACCTCGAGCCCAGTCACATGGAACACCCCACCCCAATGCACCTTCAAAGACACAAACTGCCCTTGCTGGACAAGGTACAACCTGCATACTGGAAGGCTGAGGCATTTGGAGAAGCAAATGCCATTTTTTAAGGGTAAGAAGCGCTGGTCCTGAAGGCAGATGAATAGTCTGCCACCTGGATAAGAAGCCATGGCGAACCCCACCCTACACTGTTCTAGACATTTTCTGACTAAATTGAAAATGTGGTATAAATTCACCCTGGAATGCAAATAGTCTCACCGGCTAACTTCCTTTGGGTACTGAGTCTGCAAAGAGGGCAGGGAAGAATTTCCATCATGGATTACAATAAGGTGCTTTACAGGTACAGGACTCTGAGTAGGGGAGGCATTTCACGTGAGAGACCTTCTTGTTTCCCCTTGAACTATGATACCTGTGCTCTGCCAGCTGCCAGGCACGATCAGCACTCTGTAGCACACAGGGTGTGAGCTGTGGGTGCAGGCCTTTGCATGTGAGTTCAGAGATGAGGAAGTGGTGGCAACTGGGTTTTATCTACCACCACTTTGAGTCAACGAGGCACTGTCTAAAAGAAGCATGATTTGCATCGTTGTTGGTGGGGGGGTGCTATCATCTGAACTGAGCTGCTGGTCAGCACAGTGCTCCCAGTCACTGTCTTGGGGGCAGGGTCTGGAGGAGGGCTGAGATATTGGGACAACAGCTTTCTCTGTGCTCTGAATTATTTGCATGACTGTTCCAGGAACAATGGAATATCTCTGATAGACTAGGCTCCTTGCTGGGAAGATTAGGGGCAGTCACATCAGACTTCCTGCAGGAGGAAAGTGGGGTGAAAGGAGAACATGGGCCTCAAGAGTCAACTCTCTGCTTACCAGCCAGGACATGAGTTCCCCAGCCCTGGGGACAGCGTCTCCACAGGGCTTGAGCCTTATTCAGAAATTTGTTTCAGTCATGGCCTGACCAAGAGACGACTTGGCCATCTGGACACTTTGCTTCTTTGTGGTTGGTTAATGAAGAAGGCCAGAAAAATTAACATATGCCAGGACAGCTGGTTGCCACTACAGAATCCTGAGAAAGATGGCCAGTGATGACCAGCCGTCCCCTGCAATTAGAGTCACATCTCCGCCAAACAGCAGCTCTTCCTCCTTGATGGCACTGTGTTGAAATCATTTCCCAAGTGCATTGAGCTCCTCATGAAAGCTCACCAACCACTGATCAGCACGGTGTCCAGTTCTGGGAACAATACCCTATGTTCCCATTGGCAGGTTTGGTGAGAAGCTGCTGCCCTCACAGTCAGCTGCAGACTGCAGCTCCTGAGACCGACCCTGACTGTGGCCTGACACACTCTGCCACCTGCACAGCAGATGGTTCCCCAGAGGGAGCCTGGAGATCCATGGAGCCCCCTGACACAGGCATGTGCATTCTCTTCACTCACCCAACACAAGTTTGGCAGCCACCTGCGGTGTGTGAGACATTGGCCTGGGTGGTGGCCCTGTACAGTACGATTCACAAACATCCTCAGATTCACCCAACAGACCCAAAGTACTAGGAAAATATTGTTCCTAAGTTGAATATGCATGGACTGTTTTTCTCAGTATACTCCTTAAACACTGCAGTTAAACAACTACTAACCAAGCAATTACATGGTCCAGTGGTTCACCTAGGCCTCAAGTTCAGGACTGCCTCAAATATCATGGGTAAATGAATGGACCAGTTACAGGATAATGAAGAGACAATTTCCTACTGTGCTGCAGCTGTAACCAATCATGTCTGTTCTGTGTTCAGTATGGGTGAGGCAGGAATCATAGGAAAGCTACGGAGCCAGGTCCATAGGTGCCCAACTCACTTGGTTGATCCTGACTTTCCATAGTGATCAGTGGAGACAGTGAGCATTGGGAGAGGCTGTAGAGGGAAAGCAGCAGTCACAGCTGGCAACAGTGGGTCTAGGAGGAAGGGAGGGTCTGGCGTGACAATGGCCAAGGGGCCGAAGTGAGGGAAAAAGGAGAGCATAGCCAGAGCTACCCATACTGAAAAAAGGCAATGGGATACTTGACAATGGAGGGGCAGAACAAGCAGGTAGAGAGGGTGAACAGACTGCAACATACTTTTTCTTGCTTATGCTTATCAAGGCTTATAGTGAGCCAAGTACCATGCAAGCTCCTTACCCACATTATCCCTTTTTGTCCTTTCCACAACCCACGAGATAGGTTCCATCATCATTCTCATTTGTAGATAAGGACATGGAGGCACATGGAGGCCCTAGGGGACTTCTAGGTTGGCAAGATCTCCACTGGGTTGCCCATACTTCAGACTCAACACTGTTGGCAAGTGTGCTATTGCCTTCTTCTGCTCCTCTGCTGAACTTCCCTACTTTAATGAATGCCATTTTCATTAGCCGATGATTGGAGAAAAGGTCTCGTCCATGCCCTGACTCACGTGCTTCCAAGGAGCCAGTCTGCATGTGGAGTGTGGTATGGGAGACAGACACCAGGGTCTGGGCCTATATGTATTGTGGGGTGCGGACCCTACAGAAGTGTGCCTGGGTCCCACTGCTCAGAGATAGGCAGATGCACAGGAGCTGGCTGCTCTCCATGGCTCCTCCTTCACACCCTTGCTCAACCCAAGCGGGTAACAAAAATACTTAAAACATGGGCCAGTGTTTCTGAGCTGCCTCACTCTATTCCCAAGGGTAGCTCTTGAAATGAGTATTGTCAGAATCTTCCAAACCATTCATAGAACTTTTTTTTTTAAAAAAAAGCCCTGAGCAGTTTAGTCTCCTGTGGAAGCATTCCTAGCAGAGTCAAACTCTGGATTAATGGGGCTCCTGGTGCTAATGCCAAGTCACTGTTCTGCTTCTGGGAGATTCTCACTTCCTTTTCATCCATGCCTGCCTAATTCACAACTGTGGAAAGCACACATAGAACATTGCTGGATTGACCTGCAGTATCAGCTCAGAGCACTAGGTCAGGGAGACAGAATCTCAAACATCTAGAACTAAGTGGGGACCACTGGGCACAGAATGCAGTCCTAACCATCCCATGACCAACAGAGAAACAGGAAGAGGAGATTTTAGTGCACAAGTGAAAGTGAGTTTTAGCATCAAGAAAGCAAATCTATGTTCTGACTCTGAAAGAACTCGTGGATAACTCCCTCCTGCCTTCTCAAAGCTGCAGAGCTCTGCTTCTAGGTGCAATTTAAGAAAGAAAGAAAGAAAGAAAGAAAGAAAGAAAGAAAGAAAGAAAGAAAGAAAGAAAGAAAGAAAGAGAAAGAAAGAAAGAAAGAAAACAGGCTCATATAGTCCATCTTTTCTGTAATGCTCAAATATGAGTCTCATGAAAGTGGAATTGATTGTGGAAGCCTGAGTCTCAGACCTGCACCTTCACTGCCAAGCAGGGGAGATCAGTGGATTTCTGTTCTTTCATGCAATGGCAGGGCCCTCAAGAAGGTAGCTGGCCTCTGAGTTCCCCATGGACAGTGGGTGGACAAGGCAGGTGGTGCTAAAACCTGGATGAATCCCATGAGAATGGGGACCTTCCCACTGTGTTTGAGAAGACAGGGTCCCAGCTAAAAGCAACTGGGGCTGGCTGCAGCACAGAAGGAGTATCTGGTCCAACCTTGGACCCCTAAGCTTGGAGAAATTTGGAAGGGGACTGCTGAATCTGAGTCAGGCAGAAAAACGGAGACTCCAAGGAAGAAGGGTGGGCTCCAGCAGCTGCAGTAGCCTCTGCTCAGAGTGAGTTTGCATGAAAACAGCCTCCTGACCTGTCGAGGTCAGTCTTCTTGGTGTTCTTGTTACCTATGCACATTGGGATGGAGATTTTCATCTCGGTAATGAGGCCATCGCACACCTCCAAAAGGAAAAGGGAAACAAGTTCTTATCCTCTATGGTTTTCTCACTATTTTATTCCCATGTACATGTGCCAGAGAGAGAGAGAGAGTGAGAGAGAGAGAGATTCCACTATTCAAAGCATCTTCAAAAGGTAACTGTTTCACAGAAACTTCTCTGATAACTTCAGCCGTAATTAATCAGCAGTCTACTTCTGTATCATCTTTGCTTTTGTTTTGTCTTGTTTTAACTTTGATATAGCATGCCCCGGTACTAACCACAGTGCCTTATTTCTTGCCACAGCTCAGGTGTCCCCAGCTAGATAAGTACTGGGCTGTATTTGACACCTATGGTGGTGCTGCAATTCGTAGCATGGGGTCAGAGACTGACTTCATTCAGGATAGTTGGTAATATAGATGAAACGACTGCTTCCCAGGAAGAGTTTCCAGGTAAACTTGGGAAAAGGTCAGCATTGGAGGAGTAACTGGCAAACTCCTTGAAGTAACTCTTAGGAGACACTGTGTTTCTCTGGATATATAATAAATTTTTGGTGATTTCTCAGAAAAGAAAGTGTCTTCTTGGCTAAGTGCATCCTTCTCTTTGAGCTCTGTCCAACTGAGAATGTAAGGGTTTTCCTGCCCCAGCTTAGCAATGTCCATGATTTGCCCCACCCTATCCTGTTCCCCATACACCAAAGGACCCCAAGGAGCTCAGGCTTTCTCCCACCTCTCACCAGCTCCAGTTGAGGGGAGCCTGGACTGGCCCCATGAAGTGAACCATGATGTTCCTGTTCCCTTGCTCAAGATGAAGGACCGACAGCCCGAGTGTCTCTCTTTCTGCTCTCTTCACATGCAGGAATTATTTTTAGGCAGGCCAGGTTAAGAGAAGCCAGCTGGGCAGCTCCCTAAGGACACTGACATCAACAAGATCAATTTAAATTACAGTGCTTTTTAACTCGGGCTGCATGCATAGCTTCTTCCAGACCAGGGAAATGTCAGTTGGTCCTTCCTCGTTGGTGTTTGGCAGAGACATAGGACAGAAAAATTTAGAAACAGCTCCTTCCTGTGCTGTCTTGATTACTAAAAATTTTTAGATGAACATGGGGCCAATGCAGTAAACTGTAAAGTTCTGCAGTTCACTGTAGTCTTGAAACTAAGGAAGATATGGCTCAGTCCTGTCGGTAGGAATGACATTCTATCCCACCATAAGTGATACAATAAGGTTTATACATTTTATCATCTATTTATTTAGTCATTCAATGTGCTTCCCAAGACATATTGTGAGAAACCCAAGAATAAATTATCAGGGAAGTAGGAAAAATCTCACCAACTGTTTTGAGATTGTTCATTCTGTTTTGGTCAGTCAACGTGTATGGGCCAGTTAACGTGCTTCTAAATAAAATGCGTACTAAGGGAAAATCAGTTTCTTTCTGTTTCTCATTAATAATGTAGACCATAAGGCCTAAGAGTGTAGCTCAGTGGTGAAGAACTTGCATAGTTTGTGGGAGGACCTGGATTCAGTACCCAGCACTGCAAAATAATAGCAATAAGTAATGATAATATTGACTGTGAATCTGAAGAATGCCAGGCTCTAAAAGCACAAGTCTGTCTGGAGTCTTAGTGCACCTTCCTCCCATCACCCACGGCTACAGCCAGGATGACTCACAAGGCACTGTTGTCCTCGTCTCCCACTCAAAGCCTGTGGCCTGTGCTGACATCCAGAACATCCCTCCACCAGGGAGTCCTACTGTGATTCAGTCATTCCTGCCTCTTAAGCCCTCCAGGATCTGTTGTCGCTTGCTTGTCAACTTCCACCCATCTATAAGAACCTTGAAAATGGGAACCACTTAAGACTTTTTTCTATACTCCCCAAGAATAAGTACAAGGCCAAAGACACAGTGGGCACTGAATATCTGTCTGTTGCAGGGAACAATCCATGAATTGGTTAATGATCCACATGGGACCCTTTGCCTGCCTGCGCTTGCAGCTTCCACAATCCACCTACACCTTAGCTCTCCTGCCTCTGCTCCCACTCTGCCTGGCAGTGCTGTGCTGATGTCTACACCCTGGAAAAACACAACCAAGGGGTGGATGCAGCAGGGTGGGGGTGGGAGTCTGGATGGGAAAGCAAAGGGGGAAGATGGAGGGTGGATCAGGGAGAACCATTCGGAGCGCCCTCACTGGTTTTCTTGGTGCACATCATTTTCTCTGCCTGGAATGAATTTTTATCTTTTCCAGTTACCATCCTGGCAAAACAAAAACAAAAACAAAACCTCAAAAACCCACATGACTATCTTCAGAGCTTTTATCAAAGGACTGTTCTTTCACATGACCCTCTCCAGTGACTCCCGCTAAATTAGTTACTTAGCTCCTTCCTTGCTATGGGCCACCCATTTTGGGCTCTCCATTTGAGCACTTTCTAGAGCTTACTCCAGGGCCTCGGTTGGTTGTTTGTATCTCAGCTCCACAGCTAGACAGCAGCTTCCCTGCAAATGAGGGTTTTTTTTTTATCCTTTTATTCCCTGAAGTGCCTACTACAGTTGGTGTTCAATAAATATTTATTGCACTGAAGTGAAGAATGGCAAAGGCTTCCAGAGCAACTACTTTAAAAGACAGCCTTGAATTGAACATGGAGTTATGGGATATTTGTTTAAATGCATCCTCATCTGTGTTCTATGAGCACTATTACTACATCGCTGGCTTCTTAATGCACTGCTGGCTTCTGGTTATCCCTGGCCTATTTCAAAAAGTCTTAAACATTTTAATGATTTTACATTATTGGATTAGATTCACAGAGAAATGAAGCAACTTCCTTTAAAATGCCAAAATGAGTAGCTGGCAGAGCAGAGTGCACAGAGCCCTGACTCTAACTCCAGGACTCTTCCCTGCGGAACCCAGCCCCCGCCAACAACCACAGCCCACAGCCCTAAGAACATCTCCAGCTAGGTGGTCCCTTCCCCCACAGGCTGTTCAGAGGGTTCCATAAACAGTAATTAATGAAGTTTAGATGTTGGTCTCAACTGTTTACCTTGGCTCTCAATTAATTAGATAATTGC
The DNA here is from genome assembly GCA_004363535.1 of Dasyprocta punctata. Classification (NCBI taxonomy): domain Eukaryota; kingdom Metazoa; phylum Chordata; class Mammalia; order Rodentia; family Dasyproctidae; genus Dasyprocta; species Dasyprocta punctata. The sequence goes on from RJWM01020195.1 coordinate 22,535, forward strand.
CCAGCTAGGAAGCCTGGGTTTGTGTATAATGTTTTCAGGGCACGCACAGGTGACTCATTAGAAGATCTGCTCTGCCATGAAGCACAAGGCACACACATGCTGTGGCAAAAGACACAGTGCAAGAGCCAGCAAAACTCCCAGGCCTCCGGAGGCAGGTGCTGTTTATCACAGCCTTCCCGCTTCACAGTGTGGGGATGAATCACCGGAGGCTAACAGCTTTGCCAGGGAGCGAGCAGGCCACTCCAACTTTGTTTAAAGGCTGTTCTGTTTGTGCAATTGTGTTTTAAAAGGTTCAGAGATTGTTCTCTGTTTTAAGCAAAAACTGAGCTGCAAAGTTCTGTAGGGCTGCATTTATGGGGCACTGACGGAGGAGGAGGGGACCCATCAGCTCAGTTTTCTTTTTTTGTTTGTTTGTTTTGGGGTAAGAACACTTAAAGTCTATTGTTTTAACAAATTTCAGATATCACATACAGTCTTGCTAACTTTAATCACAATGCTGTCCATTACCCTCCAGAGTGCATCCATGTTATAACTGAGAACATGTGCCCGTTTACCAGCATTTTCCCATTGCTGCCTCTTCTCTCAGCCCCTGGCTACCTCCATTTTAATTCTGAACTCTGCTGCTATGAATTTGACTTTTTTTTTTATAGCTGACATATAAGTAAGATTACACAGTATTTGTTTTCTGTATCTGGCTTATTTCATTTAGCATAATGTCCTCCAGGTTCATCCTTGCTGTGGTAAATGGCAGGCTTCCCATCTTTTTTATGGCTGAATTGTATCCCTTTATATGAACATGCCACAATTTTATCTATTCATTCATCAACAGATAGTTGGGTTGTTTCCATATCTTGGTTATGGTGAATAATCTTGGAATGTGCATGGCAGGTTAGATATCTCTTTAAGATACTGATTTAATTTCTGTCCGAAGTGGGGTTGCTGGACTAACTAATGGACAAAGGATGTAAACAGACTTTTCTCCAAAGATGTCAAACAAATGGCCTACAAGTACATGCAAAGGTGCTCAACTCAAATTCATCAATATCAGGGAAATGAAGGTCAAAACCACAATGAGATATCATCTCACATTTATTAAGATAGCTATTGTCAAAAAAGACAAGAGATAAAAAGTGTTGGTGAAGCTGGGGAGAAAAAGAACTCTGGTACAGTGTTGCGGGGTATGCATTGGTACAGCCATGATGGAAAAGAGTATCTGGATCCTTCCAAAATTAAAAATAGAATTGTCATATGATCCCACTCTGCCTTTAACTGAACCAAACCAAGAGCACCTGATGAGCTCCAGGACTAGCTATCGAGGCCAAGAGGCAATGCTCTGCTGCAGGTGTCTTTCAGAGCAGGACAGAGCCTAGGACAGCAAGCTAGGTGGTGACCAGTCTAGGAGCCTGGGGTCTCTGGAATGAATACCCAGAGCAAGGATGGCTGATCTTAATCAAGTCCAAGAAAAGCACTTGTACACATTCATCCCTCACTCACAGTCCTGGATACTGAGACAAAACAGGACCTCAGCCATTAGCTGTGGGTTCAGAGAACTCAAGTAAACTGCTTAAGAGGTAAGAAAACTATCAAGGCTCTCAACACAAGAGGCTCTAGGGCAGGGTGGGATTCCAGGTGTACCAGGAAAGTGGAGTTACTTACCCAGACACCTAAGGCAGAAACTAGGTATGAAGGGCAACAAGCCAGAAGTTTGAATGGGGAAGCAACACACGCCCTGGGGTCCCTTCTGTGCCCTGGATACCAGGACCCAGGTTCAGAGTCCCAACTTAGTTATTTCTGATGTCCTAGTCTAAGTGAATAAGCTGTGGAGAACCCTTTTGGACACAGAGGTGGTCAGTTCTATGGCAAAAGCTGAGCCTTTGTGGAGAAGTAGAACCTGTAGCTGTTCCTATCAAGTGTGGCCTAGTCAATGGCTTGAAAATCAAAACAATATTTAGCTTGCTTGGATCTAATCCTAAATTGTTTATTTCTTTAAAGATTGTTAGTTAAAGAGCAATTAGTGTTTGGTTAAGTTTATGCTGTGGTATTAATGAAGGGTTATATTTCTACAGAGAAAGCAATAGAGCTTGAATTTGGGATTATTTTTGTTTATCTAGATGAACCATGGGTGAAGAAAATTGATTTACTAGATATGTGCACCCATCTGCAGCCCACACTGACTGTTCAACTGGTGGTGGTGTCATAATTAGAGACACAGAGTTACACTATTACTATCAGTAGGGCTGGACAACAAAATTATCCTTAGATACAACATGCTCCGGTGTTAAGCATGACTTGCCTTATTTTCTCCCTCCCTTTCTTTACATTTTCCTTTCTCTATTCAATTTTTCTGTTCTTTTGTACCCTTCTTTCTTTCTCCCCATCTTCTTTCTTTCTGTCATTCCTTCTTTCCCTTCCTTCCTTTTCCTTCTTTCCTTCCTTTCTTCCTTCTTTCCTCCTTACTGCTTTGTCAGACTGAGGACAAAGGAAGGCCATACTATTAAATAGAGACAATTATGGCATAGATTGTTAGGTGACAAGGACAATGACCGGTTTTGTGAGGGCTAACAGAGGCAGTCACTCACTGAGTATAGAAAGAGGAAAACAGGGGTGCTATCTCAATCTGGGGACCAAGACAGGCTTCCAATAAGAGCTGAGTCCTTAATCCTCATTCAGATAGAAAAGAACATTCTAAGTAGAGGGCATCATGGGTATAGCGATCACACAGTATAAAAAAGCACAACTCAAAGAATAGTTAAAGGTGGACCCTGCCTGGTACCAGTGTACATGCCAAAGCAGCTATTCTCCCCAAGTCTCTGGCTTGTGGGCTCCTGGGGCTGCTCTGGTCCTTTATAGCCTCTAAGTAGTAGTCTTTATGACCGGTAGTATCTACTTAATGTCACTGTTACCTACAGCAGACTGCAGAAAGAGCTTCAGTGATGGATAGTGACTCCTCTCAACACCTAGGTTTCCCTTTTCTGAATGGAGAGCTTCCCTGGAAGAAACTAGCAAGCCTTGCACATGATCAGGGACAGCTGTGTAGGGCATAAGTAAGCAGCATGCTCTTTATACCTTGCCCGGCAGATGTTTCATGCCAAGGGAGGCCAGGCATCTTGAAGATCATAATGGGCTTCCAGGCATCTGTGCAGTGATCTACTTCCTGCAGTATGTGAGGGGAGGAAGATAAGGCTGGGGGAAGCTCTGAAAATGAGTACCAAAGTCTCCTTCTTTGTCTCCCTTGATAACGGTCCTAATTCTGTAATGAGGTGTGAGACATATTATTAAAAGGAGGAATGTGGGCTGGAGAGCGTGGGATTGTTTGATCACATGGATGAAGACACAACTTTCTTTAGGAAAGCTTCTTCCTCCAGGCAGGCTCTGGTGTCTGCTCTTGGGTTTTTACTCAGCTCTATGTAAAAATAAAACTTCAGTTCCTTTCAGTCTATCTTTAGTTACTTCCAGGCCTAACAGAGACTAGGAAGAAAATTAACAGAAGTACCAAGATCAGGTTTCGGGGCATGGGTGGAAGTAGAGAAGTGGTAGGAAACAAAGCTGATACCCAGACCAGGCCAGGACTTAAAGAAGAGCTGAGAAGATTGATTGATTGATTGATTGATTGATTGATTTTTTAGTATTACAACAATTTCAGACTTCTTATAGATTAAAAAAGTAGAATCTGAGGTATAGACAAAGAGCTCATTTATGTGATAACAACCCAGGGAATGAGATAAAGCAGTTGCTAAGAATCACAAAGCAAAATTTCCTCAGTGAGTCATTACTTTTGCCTAACACATCCAAATTGTTTCACTGACTTGCTTCTTTAAAAAACTGTAAGTTTGAGTTTATTGATCCAGTATTTTATTCGAGGAACAATAATGTTTTGGGAATAATTACTCTACCACTGGTCTTCATTATATTTTCAATTAATTTTTAGAGAAATATGAAAAGAACAATACAAGATAATACAGTTTTTAATGATTCTCCATTGCCTTTTGGCACTGATGCCTAGGAAAGAGGTGTAATTTTTTTCATGCTAATACAGATCCTGAACTTTAACACCGTCACAAATGTCAGGATTGGCAAGGATCTGCTTCTAATCATCAGTGACATAAGCCAGAGCTGTGCTATATTCCCTTCCATTTCATTATCATATTTAATAATATGGAATCACTCTTCAGCAAAATAGGCACATGCCTTTGCCTTGGAGAAAGGAGCCAATAGAGTCTTACACACTCAGAATAACCAGAAGCAATTTCAAAAGGTAGATTCTGGTAACTAGTGTGATCATAAAGACGGCTTAAACTAACACTTCCTTGTAAAGATCATGACTCTGAAGAGGTTTGGAGAACTCTGTTCCTTTTATTAAGATGGCTTCCTGCTGTTGTTACAGGTTCCGGTACCTGATGGCATATTTTGTAGCTAATCCATGCTGATGGAGTCACCAGGAAGCCATCTTGCTCAACAGGCATTTCACAGAAGTATTTTAAAGATTTTCCCATAGCTCTAGTGAGGGCAGATTAGTGAAACCCATTTTGAACATTTTCCGAGCCAACATTGTCTGAGCCTTGCTCTGTACTGTAGCACTTCAGGGCACAATAAAGTGCTTGTCTGATTGCTAAAGCTGACACAAGGCTGCTTCCTGAGGAACTAGGACTTTGCCGGCAGACAGAAAGGAGAGAGGCATTCTGGCAGTAAGCCACCAGCCTAGAATAACTCATGTGTGCCAGGGTGGGCAAGGAGTTTAAAGAAGTTAAAATTTTCTGATTCATTCCTCCAAGGAAGAGGTTTATACTAGTATAGCACCTAGGAAGTTATTCCCAGGTGGTAATGGAATTCTTGGTTATAGATGAAACGATTTGAGGCAGGACAGGACATATAATTGGTGGGATCTGGTGCAAAATAAAAGACATAGAGGTCCTAGTACAAAATGGGCTTTATTTTTTCTTCCCCAAAATGGGAATTTCAAGATAGAAACAGCAGAGCATTGATTTCAAGGTGGGGCCCTCTGCAGCTACACAGCATACATGCCTAGGAAGCAGGCCCTGTCTACAGGGAGGAGACAGAGAAACCAAGACTAGCTACAGAATCCTAGAAAATTCAACCTTTAAAGAGGACATAAAGGGAAAGCCAGCAAAGACACTGAGAGGGAGAGGCCAGAGAGGAAGCAAAAGAGCTGAGAGCAAGAAGTATCCCAGAAAAAGATGCTTGTAGAAAGAAATTGAGTGGACTCTCTCATACACCCTTGCTCCTGCAGTGCACTGGCAGAGAAGACTATCCACTTGCTGCAAGACGTGGTCATCTGCCTTGTTTTAGCAAAGGTCAGTGTAAGTACTCAAAGCTGTCTTTGTATTTCACAGCTAAGAGGCCATTCATTGATCAGATGAAAAATCTTAGTAATAAAAAAGGAACAGCCAGATACCATGCTGTGCTGCGCTAGAATGGACAAGGAGGTAAACAGTGAAGACAGTTCCGAAGACATTCCTGATAAATTTGAGGAGAAAGGATGGATAAAGGGCAGTACCTGGAGGGAGATGCTGAGCTGTGAGAGAGACAGGGGCTGTGATGGTGGTAGTGGCGGCATTTTTCTTTGTTTTGAAAATGGGAGAGACTTAAACATGTTTGCATACAGAGGAAAGGAAGTCAATGATAGAACATGAAAAGTTTGATGAGAAAAGGAGAAAGGAGAGGAGACAGGATAAAAACAGAACAAAAGATGGGAAGAGAAAATGTCTGAAAGGCAGAGAATCCAAGTGATGATTCTTACAGAGTGGTGCAGCTAAGGGACTGGGAGAGTTGAATAGAAGGCTGTTATGAATGTTGATAACTTGTACTTATGACCTGTATGAAAGATGTAAAGTCTGGCAAGACAACGATCTCAGGTTGGGGCATTTACAGGGGTCTTGTATATGTTAATCCGTAGTGGAGGAGCTGCCATATGGATTAAAATACTCATTTTTTTTTTTTTAAAGAGAGTTGCTACTGGGCAAGCTACACAGTTTGGAAGGAAATGGAGAGTAGGCATTCAAATATGAAGAAAAGAGAATAACAAAGGGGAGTGGTGAATCAGAACCCATGTTTATAAATGTGCTTACATTTAGGGGGAAGAGACTTGAAGTGGGAACCAAAATGTTTTACATGGTCTATCTTCTGTGGTTGCCTATACCAAGGAAGAGACAAGGTCATTGCTGAGGACAAATGTTGAAACTCTTGTGTGCTAATGGAAACCTGCCAGGTCACATAAATCCCTTCTCCAGGAACTCCAGAGTCCTTCCTTGGCTGCTTCTCTAAGGCAATCCATTCTGGTATTTTGATAGACCCTTCCATTGTGGAAGGGAAAAACCTGGAAACTTGAAACATTTCTACAAAGGTTTAGCCACTATCAGAAATAGCTTTTCTTTCTACAGTATTTTATGGAGCGATCATTTCCAAACCCATAGAACTCAAAACCAGAACCTGATGTCTGGAAATACAAGACTAGAAATGCAAACTCCTTGGAAGACCAGTTTTCCCAGGAAAGAATATCATTTGAAATATAGTTCTGATGGGAATTATTGTTAAGTTTAACTGCATAGTTCAGCTGAAACTGTTTCTTTTTTGCAGAAAAGATTTATTGTATTTTAACTTATCTTTTACCTGGCTTACCTATTTAATGTGTTTATTATGTACCCCCACCCCACCAATGTAAGCTCTATGAGAGCAGGGACTAAGGTCTGTGTCCCCAATACTTAAAATCATTTGCAGTTATAACAGGCACTCAGCAAATATTGGTTGAAAGAATAAGTGCAGATAAATATTGAATACTTTCTATTTACACTTATCACATTATGTCAGTACAGATATGTAGTGTAATTTTCCATTCTGATCCCATTTTCCTTTGCTTAAATCTATGAAGCCAGTGTTTTTAAAAATTTTGGGTAGGTCAGAGCCAAGAAATAGTTACATACAGATTCTTGCTAGCTCCAACCCACAAATGGCAGAGGGAATGAAATATATCTAAGCAGAGAATCTAGAAAATCCACAAAAGGATATCTTCAAATGGTTCAACTTGGAGTCTACTAGGCATATTATGTTAGCCAAGTCATTTATTTCTCAAAATGCCTTTTTGATGTAATTATTATTTCCATTTTACAGAGGTAGAAAATGAAGCTCTAAGAGGTTAAGTTAGTTACTCAAGGTTAGAAGCCCCACAGTGAAAAGTTCAAATTTGAGCAAAAATCTTATTCCCAAACTAAAGCTCTTCCCAAAACTGAGAATTATTCAGTGAAGTTTATTGTACTTAAAGAGAAATAAACAGAACAAAACAATATGTGTTTCACCTTTAAAAAAAAGAAAGGAAAGAAGGAGAAGTTTATGCCTGCAATTTTCATCAGTAATTTCAATATGGGAAACAAAATCTATTTTCAATTTGGCAAAGCTTCTAGTTCTTTTAGCGAACTGTTATTTTGGCTTGGCTCTGAGAAACCATATAGATATAATTCAAAAATTATGAGCAATTGAGAAATAATTTCTAGATACAATAAAAAAAGGTCTGAGGCAACCTTCCATTTCCTCTTAATAAGTGGGAGGTCACTTCTCTTTGCTCAGGGACAAGTTCCAAAATTTATTGTCCCTTGAATTCTACCTTCTCAGTAATGATTCACCCAGTTTCATCTCCCACAGACTGTGGAGGTAAAGGGCATGAGTGGGCAGCTTCATAATAAATCCTACTCATTCTCTTATCCTACATTTTCCTTTTGCTTCTTTGTGGTCTTTATTTATAAATTACTAAAACATCTGGCCAATTTACTCAGTGTCCAGATGTTTTGGTCTACTTTATGTTGCGATTTTTCCAACTGATGGTGTTGGTTTTATAGACGAATACAGCCTAAGTAAAAGTGAGTGAAGGCTGCCAGCAGATGGAAATGGAGCTAACGAATAATCAACAATCAACATCTGCTCCTCATTTCTCTATTGCTACCTGGCTCAATCAAAAATAATATGTACAATCTTTGAAAAATTTCCTAGACAAGTAAAAATCACCTCACAATCTTTACCTTATCAGTATTGAAACCTGAAAGAAGGTATACACGGCCAGAGGCAAAATAGGATGCATACAGAGGAAAGGATCTGAGGAGACTCACACATTGCACCTTGGGGACCAAACCAGGATGAGAATTAAATCCAAAACTGTCAAACTCATTTGTCACACCATCTCCTCCGTTCATGTCTCCTTTCCAACATTATCCCAGCATGCTTACGATAAAGTTTGTTAATTACCTTGGATCAATGCCATCCTGGAGGAGCTATGAACAAATGACTCTCGGTCTTCCTGGACTGTAAATTGAAGAACCAGCCCAGCCTTCGGGTCCACCTTGTAGTGAGACCTATGTCCTCTGGTGGTCCAAGCAGACAACATGGGAGCTGAGTTAGTAGGAGAAAGGTCTGAATGAAAATACACTTCATGCCCTTCCAATACAGTTTAGAAATGGCAACTAGATTGAAATATGTGTGATTACTATCAAATACAAATTAATTGATTTCTAGTTAATGGATCACAAGTCAAAACTTTATCCTGTTAGTGCAATATTATTGTTGTATTTTCAGCCTAGAAACATTCACTGGCACAAAAACACCAAACTTGACCATAAAAACTCACAAAGAGGAAATATAAATTTGCAATTTTACAGTTGTTTATTAGCAATATAAACAAAGAACTACATTTTATCTGTTTATATACTGCATGTAAACTGGGTGTAGTGGTGCATGCCTTTAATCCCAGCACTCGGGAGGCTGAGGTAGGAGGAGCATTGTGAGTTTGAGGCTGGCTTGGGCTACAACGTGAGCATAAGGCCGGCCTGAGCTACATAGTGTGACCCTGTCTCAAAAAACTACGGCAGGGAGTTTGGCTCAGTGGCTTATGTGAGGTTGTGAGTTCGATCTGCCGGTGCCACAAAAAAATAAATAAATAAGTACTGCATATATTTCCTACATAAATAGTATGCATACTTTACTGGTTTTTTTTTTCCCCCTTCGGTATTTAGAATTGTATCCAGGGTCTTCACACTGAGCTAGATTTAAGTCTTTCTTTAATTTTTTTAAAAATTTCGGCTGGGCGTGGTGGCGCACACCTTTAATCCCAGCCCTCGGGAGGCTGAGGTAGGCGGAGCGTTGTGAGTTCGAGGCTAGCTTGGGCTACAAGGCGAGCTCAAGGCCGGTCTGAGCTACACAGTGTGACCCTCCCTCAAAAAACCAGGACTGGGAGTTTAGCTCAGTGGCTTGAGCGCCTGTTTGGCAGGCACAAGGTTGTGAGTTCAATCCCCGGTAACACACACAGACACACAAACTTTTTCGACTCAAAGTCTGGATACATTGCTAAATTGCCAAGGTTGGGCTTGAATTCTCAATCCTCCTGCCTCAGACTCCCAGGGTGCTGGAGTTACAGGAACGCATCGCTTCACCTTGCTAATCTGACCATTTTAAAATTATGAAAACCTCAATTTCATATGGTTTGATCCAATATTTGTTTACTTATTTAGCATCACACATAGATTATTCTCATTCTTATACACCATGTATAACATACAAACATAAAGGGGCAAAAATCATATATTTGTAGCTTGAATTATCATAATTTAGCACACCTGGATAAGCACTATTTGGGAAACAGTACAACCAGGCTCCCTGAAAATCCTGCCTTGGAGACATGATACATTCCTGTATTTGTTCAGTTCCTTTAAGTTTCTCTCAATGCTTTAAGATTTCTGTGTAAAAATCTTACACATTTTTCTTTATATTTATTACTGTCCAAATATTTTAATGCTGGTAAAGTGGTATCACTTTATAAATTTCATTTTCTTCTTATTGTTGGCATAAGAAAATAATTTTATTATTAAATTGAAGACCTTTGATAAACTAACGCCAATACATTACTTGTATATCCTTTTAGATTTTCTGTGTAACAGTCTTGTCACCTGTGAATGATGCATTTCATTTTTTTTCCTTTCCCATCTCAATTTCTTTTCCTTGTCTTGTTTTGCTGACTAGAATCTTCAGGAAGATGTGCACCAGAAATGGTGGTGGTGAACATCCCTTGTCTCCATGGCCTTGGAGGAAACTTTCAACATTCAGCAAGATGTTTTACCTGAACCTTTGGTTCATGTGCTCTTTGGCACAGTGGTTGAATTGACCTCCTTACAAGTCCTGGAATTATTCCTTCTTTTTGTTCTTCAGGAGGATTTCTGTGTAACAAGAGTTAATTTGCTTTTAATGTTTGGAAGAACTCACTAATGAAGCCATTGGGTCTACAGTTTTGAAAGAGCTATGAGTTCATTTGTGTGTGTGTGTGTGTGTGTGTGTATTTTGACTCACTTTCTAAGAATTATGCAATTCAACTAAATTGCTGAATACATTGATTGTACCATTTTATGGTTATTTTAATATTGCATAATACATAGTTTTTTATAGTTATTTTCCCTCTTTCTTCTTTTTTGTCCTTTGTCTGGGAACTTTATTTTAATTCTTTCCAAAGAACTAGACTTTGACTTTTCAGTTCTTTTTTTTTTTTTTTTTGTACCAGGGATCAAACTCAAAACCTTATGCCTGCCAAGCAGGCACTTAAGCCACTGAGCTAAATCCCTAGCCCTATTTTTTGAGACAGGGTCTCACTTATGCAGTTCAGGCTGGAATTGAACTCACGTTGTAGCCCAGGCTGATCTTGAACTCGCAATGATCCTCTTCCCTCAGCCTCACGAGTGCTGGGATTACAGGCGTGTGCCACCATGCCCAATTTCAGTTCTCTTTATTGCGTGTTTATTTTCTTTTTAAGTTTTGACCTTGTTTTTATTATTTCCTTTCTTATACTGTGTTTGAGTTTTTCTAATTTCTTCAGATATATAGTGAAATTGTCTTTTGTCTACCTCCTATTCTAATACAAAACTCTGTTTTTCTTTACATTTGGCTTTAGTTCCTCCTACAAGTTTCATTGTGTAGCAAATTTTGTATCACCCAGTTAAAAACATTTTCTAATTTCCAATGAGATTCCTCATTTTACCAATATGCTATTTATAAATTGTTGTCTAATTTTCAAATATATAGAGATTATCTGATTTGTTACTGATGTTCTACAATGGTCAGAGGACGTAGTATGAATAACAATCCACTTTCATTTATTGAAATTGTTTTATGTCTCAACGTGTTTTGATTTATCATTTAAACTTAAGAAGAAATTATATTTTAGGGTTATTAAGGTCAGAGTTCTGTACATTTAATGATGTCAAATTTGTTTAGCATATTAAAAGATCATTTTAGGTGTGGTGGTACATAGCTGTAATCTCAATACTCTGGGAAACTGGGTCAGGAGGACCTAAAGTTAGAGCTCAACCTGGGAAATTTAGGGACTTAGCAAAATTTTGCCTCAAAATTAAAAAATAATTAAGGCCCAGGATGTAGCTCAGTGAAAAGGCCCTGGATTTAAAATTCCTAGTACTATAAAAAGAAAGAAAGAAAGAACGAACCTAACAGAAATTCTTGTATATGTGTTCTATCAGTTGCTGTGAAAGAAATGTATACGTCTTTTAAAATCACTATGATTTCACATTTCTCCATTCTCTTTTTAGTTCTTTCAGTTTGCTTTATGTATTTTGAGACTTATTATTAGGTGATATGAATGTAATATCTGCAGCATTCCTCTTCCTTGGTGGTAATAGTTCTTTCCCTAAAGTCATTTATGTGTAATAATAAAATAGTCACTCCACTTTTTGTTTGGAGTTTGCATAATTTATCTTATCTCTTCTTCTGACCTCTCATATCCTTATGTTCATAATGTGTCTCTTGTAAGCAGAATATAATTATGTTATCTTTTAATGGAAGGACATGGGTTCATTTGACTTTAATGTAATTACTATGTGAGTCTGTTTTTATCAACCTTTCTTTAGTCTTACTTTCTTCTTTTTTATCTACTTTTGGAAGGCTAAGTGTTTTCTTACATTTATTCCCTACTACCATATTGTCTAATACTATTTTTTGGAGCCACTCAGAGTTAGAATATCCCTCATGGGCTTACTGACGTGTGTAAATCAATACAGTTCTCACCTCTGGGCAACAAAAGGGCCTTAGTACTCTTTAATATCTCTACACATCCCATCATATACACTACTGTTTTCAAATTCTCCCTGTACTTTGCCATATAAAGCATTATATGATGCAGTTCGATATGTAGAAAAACAATGATAAATTTTAAAAGCACGAGGAAAATAAAACAATAAAATAAAATATTGTTGAGAAATGAAAAACACGATATGCTCCTAATTTCCCCTGTACTTTTACTTGGAATGCTTATTTTTTGAATGTTTATGTTTGGATGAATATATGGCCACAAGGAGGAAAAGCTAGTCCTTGTGCTAACAATATCTGGCCAATAAGTAAAACACTCCTGGAGAAAATGTATTCAGATCGGGCTTTGACAAGAATGTGGGAGGCCTATGAAGAGAGCACTGCAGCTCAAGTCCCCTCTGTCCTGTCCCCTGACATGCCACCACCACGTGAGTGGCCTGCTGCCAGGAGCCCTAGTCAGCAGGCTCAGGCATTGCACAGACATCTGCTCTATTCTTACATGCGCTGGGCAATGTCCTCCATGCGGCCAGTCTCCTCACATGATCCATTTGTGCTCCTCTGTTTTGCATCTGGGGGCCCCTCCAGACTGACAGTACTATTCTCACTCCCCATGGGCTGAGTCTTCTCTTACTCCTGGGGCTGCAGTTGAAATATTCCTGCCTGCCTGCTCCCACCTGGCTATCCAAGGCTTTTTGCATGATGACATAGGCTAAAACTCAAGTCTGTGTACAAAAGATCTTCCATAATTCTACAGGTGGACATGGAAGGAGGACACTCTCACTTTGTGCCCTTTCGTAAGTCCTACTGAAAAGTATTTGTTTTCACACTATTGTAACACAACCATCAAAGACAGAAAAACACTGATCACAAAAAGTTAATAAAAAGGGTTTGAAAGATGAATTTATGTTTTCTTTGCAAATCAAAATTCGTATGAAGAAGACAGGCGGTCTTTAACATTAATCAGCAGTGTTTTCTTCTAGCCTATATTTAGCATTTAGAGAGCGCCTTCAAAAATAAAGAATAAAGATCCATAAGCTCTACTGTGTGTTTTTAATAGCCTAGATTCATCTGTTTCCTCTTGTCCATGGTTTTATGACTCTCTCCAGGCTCATAAATTACATGGTAGTAATAGGACTTTCCAGCAGAGTGGGACTACATGAGATAATTGACATATTCCCCAATCTTACAGCACTTGGGCCCAATTATTCTTCCCTTTAATGGACCTGTCCCCCAGTACCCCTGCCCCAAACATAAATCAGGCACCATATGCATTTCCAATAAGCCTGTGGATCTGAGTGGGAGAGCACACAAGGAGAGCTGACTCCTGGCCCTCAGCTCGCAGCAGTCTTCCAGTGTCTGTCCAGGTGACTCTGTCTACCAGGCTTGTGTCAGCTGTGCCTGTTGTCCAGTGCAGTGTTGAGATGGTGGCCATCTCAGCACAGGGAATGTAGCATCTTTGGTATTGGTCTTTACTTCTCTTGCCCAGCACTAATGCAATGGCATACAGTGATGTAAATGACAATTCATGACAAGGAACTCTAGTCAGTTATATTGGATAAAGTGCCCCAATGACAACTATATTCCAAGTGACTTTCTGACTGCAAGATAAACTATTTCACAGCTCAGGTTTCTCCCTCAGTACTTTGTACTCAAGGTCAAAATCACTCTTCTGTTATTATTAATGTGATGAGATGATGTGACCAGGCACGTGCCTGCTTGAGGAAAGTAAAATCTCTAACTTGAGGTCATCTGTATATTACATGATTTTGTCCATTGTAATGACATTTTTAGCTATTGACCATGCAGCAGTTTGGTTTTGTAGAATATATTTAAACTCAGCAATACCTGCCCCACAAAAGTCTCTTGAGATGTCCAAGGGCAGACTGAGTCAAGCAAACTATTCCTTCACAATCACTTTCTGAGAACAAGTCCTGTAACTATCACAGTCCTATCAGTAATTCACAGTCCAGGTTGTTTCTGTTGCTAAACATATTTACTCTCTGAGATCTAATAGACATCACTGTAGAATATTTCTATAAAGCAATATGGGCTGAATTCCCAAGCAGAGGGTTCAGAGCCACAAACTGGCAGGTAATACTTTAAAAATCGTAAAATTGTACATAAAAATTTCTGCCTATAACTTGTCTTTAAAATGAAGCATTCTGGTAGGACTAGGCAGCATGATGTCTACATAAATTAAAAGTCAGAAGATATAGCCTCTTTCCACAGAACATGGCCTCATGGGTTATCTGTCTGTCCTTTTTGGATACATGAGGTTGTGGATCCCTTCATTCTTGAGGCCCAGTTACTAAACATGAACTTGGTCTCTTAGAGCTGGGTGTCCCAAGAGCATATAGCAATCCAAGAGAGGCATTCAGTCCAGGAGCAGGAATGCCTGAGCTTTCTTTCAAGCTCTATCCATAGCACCTGATCCACTGAAACCAGTTCCCCTTATAGAAATGCAGAATCATAGAAATCAAGCTCTTCAACCATCTACCACATGTAACAGCCAACTTTTCCTTAGGTCTAATGTTACAAAATTACACTTAAGTCTGTGACCCTGGGTGGCTTCTCTGGTGCTCATGCATTCTGGTCTTGCCGCTTTGCAACATAATGTAAGCTCGAGCTCTCATATTATTTAATACATATGAAATGTTCACTATTTATTGAATGAATCAATTTAAAATGAGCTACACCAGCTTTTTCAACATTTCAGTTCATTTGCACCCAAAAGAGAATGCTCCTTCCCAGTCCCCTGAATATCACTTAGCTCACTGAGTGTATGAAGACCATAGTTAAGAGATTATTTTATAGAAACTGATGACTGCTTCATAATGCATCATATCAAAAATGCAACCCTGGTACATTTCAGTGGGCAGCTCTGTAGAAGTTTCTGCAGGGTAGAACAAATGTTGAAGATGAATAAAGTGTGATTTTTTAAAGTTCATTTTCAAAAACAATCAATTGACTTTGAGGAA
>RJWM01020196.1:0-37584 GCA_004363535.1 Dasyprocta punctata
AGCACCTCATGCACTCATAGGTGAGGTTTTTGGCAGATGATTGAATCATGTAGTGTGATGTTTATCAGTGGATAAGTCTACTGATGAATTTATAGCTAAATGTGATGTTGGTAGCTGAAGTCTGGTTTGAGGAGATGGGTCTCTGGAGCTGTGGCCTGGAAGGGTATTACTTCCTGCTTCCTCACTTGAATGAGTTCTGCTTCCTGCCTGCATTGCTATGAGCTATTTCTCCTCTGCCATGCCGCCCTGCCTTGGAGCCAGCCAAGTATGGACTGAAACCTCTACAAACTGTGAGCCAAAATAAACCTCTCTTTCCTTAAGTTGTGGTTGTCTCACATTTTTTCCCATCAAAGAAGAAAAGTAACTAACACTAATTAAATAAAGATTTTGGATTTAATCTAATAGCTGGGGGGGTTAAGAAAGCACTCTATTTGTTTGGTCGTTTGGCCGCAATATGGAACAAATGTGCACTAAATTAAAAGAAGTTGAAATATGAGAATTGCCTTGATATTACAGAGAAAGGTATCCAAAGCCTTAGGGATATAGGAATGTTAGAACATGATTTATCAATTCAGATTTGGGGTGCTGATCCACCACATGAGGGTTGAGAGAAAATACCTTTACAGAGAATCAAATTCATGAAAGATCCCCAGCATCACTGACAAGCTCTGTGGTCACTCTTCTCAGTAGGTCAGAAATTACTACATAAACTGCTGCCATTGATCTATGATCCTTAAATGCAGTGGAGACAACTGGATTCCAGGGTGACAGGGGACGGGTGGCAGTACTGCATCTTCAAGGACAATGTGAGCGTGGTTGCCATAATGGACAGTAGAGTCAAAGCAGTGATAGGAGCAGTCTGACTTTCTAAGACCTATGACTTTATCCACTTTGTCACTGTGTCTGTAGAAAAGAAATTGATCATCATTCCACTAAATTCTTACTTGATCTGTATGAGAAAAAGAATTTTAGGTCAAGTGAGCTAAGATAAAATTTGAATCAGCAAAATAGTGTCGCAACCCCTCAATTGATTTCTAGAACTGAGCCAGTTTACAATCCCAGGGTCCTTTTCAGGAAGGACCAGGCTACACTACCACAAATTTATATTGTTAATATCACTCCTAGACTTCCTGAAAGGGATTTGTAGCTTTTTTACCAGGCACTGAGAAACAGAAAATAATACTGCCCAGGGAATCACAGGTATGGGCTCTGAAATGACAGTGTTGCCAGGAGACCCAAAACATCACAATGGTCCACAGTAAAACTGATGATTTTGGAGGCCAGATTATCAACAGAGCTTTAGTTCAGGTCTTTCTCCTAGTGGATTCAGCAGTTCTCCAAATCCTAGGGTTACTTCCTGAGTTCTTGAAGTCTTAATTATATAGACTCAGCACCTGGCAGAATTCCCACAGAGTAATCATTTTATTAACACATTATGACTGTCTCACATAAAACTGGAAATGCATGCCTGTTCCTCGTGCCAATGACAAACTCAGTTATTCAATCCAGCACAAAGCCCTCAAGGTCTGAGTATTACCTATGACACTTCCCTCTTGTATACCTTACCATAATATCAGCAAATCTTTGAATTTTGGAAATTATGACTGAGTAAAAACAGTGCACTCACCAATGCTTGTGTAATATAATAGTGATTAGTTGAAATCACCTTCTGTCATCGCTATGAACATCACTGCTCAAGAAATGAGTACGAAAAGTTTAGATGAACACTACTCTTGGTGAACATTGCTTTGATTTGTGTCTATTTTTTTACATTCTTGAAGACCAATGTTTATTATTTGCCACAATACAACAGTTCTGTACCTTCTAACTCGCACGGAGATCATAGCTAAAATGCAGTCTCCCTAAAGCTTGCTATTACATTACTTTTCAACAAAAAAGGTTCAAGACATTCAGTTACATTTTCACACACCCCATTTGGTACTGATTTTACTGAAAACCACACTTTTAAGATGTTTAAATTGTATTTTTGCTCACTCAAGTGAAAAGCTACCCTTTCACAAATGGGCTGTATTACAGTTTAGTCCATCAGCCAGTTTATTTCAACCATATGCATTTAGCATTGCTAGCAGCATCTTAAACCCACGATATAAGAAATGTCTTTGAAATGAGAATGAAAACAATGATCTCCTTGCTGGGTGACCACTGAACATTTCTTAAAGGCACTTTTTTCCAGGCAAGAAATGGCCCAAAATTTCCACTGCATTATGAAATCTAGTAAGGATGAGGAAGATGGAGTTACTAATGATCCGAAAATAAAATATGCATAGTAAGACCAGCCTCTCTCACTAACCAGTATCTGAGACAGATGTCGTGATCGATCGACAATTCAGAACATCCATTCCATATGATGAAGTGGAGAAGAGAGGGAGTAAAGTTAGAAAACTACAGAATAACTTCCCAGCACTACATTTTGACTGCTCTGAAGTACATGCAGTGGCAGTCTTTCTTGTTTTATATAAAAGTGTATGTGGGTGGAAAGGCAAGAATTATGGCTTATGGAAAGCTTTTGCTATCAAGGGAAATTCCTAGTGCAAAGGCAGAGGAACTGAGTTGGGGAAACACACAATTTATTGGCCCCTAACTCACACTTTTCTCTTTGCAAAGCAACTTCAATAGATAGAAGCTGCTTCACAGGAAAAAAAGAAAAAAACAATATTGCGTTTCTTTGTTTTAGGACATTGTTTATCTTTTCTCATATTTCTTTCTAGTTTTTTTTTCTTTCAGAAGGACAAACAGGGCGATGCATCTTCATTTTAAAACCTGTGTGGTTTATGAATTTATAAATTTACATTCAATGATTAAGTTTTGGAATTAATCCATAGGAGGTAAAGTTGCTATGGTATTGGTCATAAATTCTCTTTCAACTGTATATCCTTTTTTCCTTACACAACGTGGATGGATTTAGAGCTCTATTTGCTTTGTCCTCAGAGCTGCACAGTACAAATAAGTGTTCATTTTTGTTTCTGAATTGGCAACATCTTTGCTAAATGTCCTCAATTCTATATGGTTCTAGACATAACCTTCACAGAATTAAAATTGTATCACAGCAGAGAAAATACATATTCCGACATACATTTGATGGGATTATTTTTTGAGGAAAAAAAGCAGAAAAAGCAAAAAACAAAAAATCAAACAGTAACAACAATAACAACAAAACCCCAGAACAATAGAAATATAGGATTTCAAGACAAGATGATAGGAATTTAACAATGGTTGTTACATTGCGTATTGTTATCTTCACAATGGTTGTTCAGATACCAGTTATAGCCATGCAAAAATTGATCAAACAATATAAGCACTAACTGTTCTATTCCTTGAAATAATAGAATTAGTAATACAATTAAATTGGTTATCATATATATATATATATATATATATTCTTTTCCTCTCCTTGAAATAATAGAATTAGTAGTACAATTAATTTGGCTATCTTATGTGTGTGTGTATATATATTTCCTTTTTCTGTCCTTCTTTTCTCCTTTCTCCCATCCCAGTTGTTCTTTCCCTTTGAGCAGTTTCTTTCTCTTTCACCATACCTATTGTACCTTTTGGATCTTATTTACTCTTTCTGTTTCTTGCACTAGTGAGACAATGCTATTTGATTTATTTAACTTATGAGTATGGTCTCAAGTTACATCCATTTACCTATAAAAGCCTCGAGTTTATCCTTCTTTATAGCTGAGTAGTACTACATTATATATGAAAATACAATATTTTTTGATCCATTCCATGGTTAATGGCCATTTGGGATGTTTCCAAGGTCTGGCTATTACAAATTGTGCTACTATAAACATGGGTGCACATATATCACTGTAGTATGATGTTTTTAATTCTTCTGGGTAAATACCCAGAAGGGGAATATCTGGGTCAAATGGGACCTGTAATCCTATTTTTCTGAGAAATCTCCACAGTGATTTCCACAGTGGTTGTGCCAGTCTGCACTCCCACCAACAGTGGAAAATCATTCCTTTGTCTCCACAGCCTCTCCAGCATTTGTTATTGGTTGATTTAGAGATGTTGGTCATTCTTTCTGGAGTGAGATAGAATCTCAGTGTCATTTTTGTTTGCATTTCTCAAATGATCAATGATGAACATTTTTTCATATATTTATTTACCATCTGTGTTTCTTCACATGAGAATTTTGTATTCAACTCAGATGCCCGTTTTTGGATTGGGTCTTTGAATTTGGGTGGGCTGATTTTTTTTTTAAGTCTTTGTACATTCTCAATTGAAGTTCTTTGTCTCAGGGACAGTTTGCAAAACTTTTTTCCCAATCTGTGCATTTTCTTTTACACTCTGTTGGTCGTTTCTTTTGATGTGCAAGAACTTTTTAATAAGATGAGATCCCAGTTGTTGATTCTTTGAGTTTGGGTTTTGTTCATGAGCTCTCTGCCTACCCCTATGACTTCAAAATTTCTACCTACTTTGTTTTCCAGCAGATTTAGTGTTTCTGCTTTAATATTTGATCCATTTAGACTTTAGTTTAGTGGATGCTTGTAAGCATGGGTCTAGTTTAAGTGTTCAGCATGTGGAAAGCCAATTTTTCCAGCACCATTTATTAAAGAGGCTTTCTTTGTTCCAGTGAGCACATTTGGCATCTTTGTCAAAGACAAGGTGGCTGAGTGTGATTTTATTAAAGTAGCTTTGTAGTATAATTTCAGGTGAGGGACTGAGATGCCTCTTGCCTTGATTTGTTGCCTGGGATTGGCTTTTCTATTCTAGATCTCTTCTGTTTCTAGATGAAATTTAGGAATGTTTTCTCTAGATCTGTGAGGTATGCTAATGGTATTTTGATTGGGATTACATCCAATCTGTACAACAATTTTG
The DNA here is from genome assembly GCA_004363535.1 of Dasyprocta punctata. Classification (NCBI taxonomy): domain Eukaryota; kingdom Metazoa; phylum Chordata; class Mammalia; order Rodentia; family Dasyproctidae; genus Dasyprocta; species Dasyprocta punctata. Next base: position 4,849 of record RJWM01020196.1, read on the forward strand.
GGAATACAGCCATTTTCACAGTTTGTTTTTCCTAACAGTGAGCATGGAATATCTTTCTATTTTGTGAGATCCTCTTCAATCTCCTTACACAGAAAGTGTAATTTTCAATATATAGATCTTTTACTTCCTTTGTTAGATCAATTCCTAAGTATTTCATTTCTTGAATGCTATTGTGAAGGGTGTGGTTTCCCTAATTTCTCTCTCAGTGAGTTAGTTGTTCATGTACAGAAAATGGTATTGATTTTTGAGTGTTGACTTTGAATCCAGTTATGTTGCTGAATTGGCTTGTTAACTCTAGTAGTCTTTTGGTGGAGATTTTGGGTTTGTCTTTGTAGATGGAGTATCATCTGAGAATTGTGCAAATAATGATCGTTTAATTAATGGTTGTGCAAATAGTGATAATTTAACTTCCTCCTTTCTTATCTTTATTCCTTTTATATCATTTTCTTGTCTAATTGCTCTATCTAATGTTTCCAGAACTGTATTGAACAGGAGTGGTTGTAGTGGACATCCTTTTCTTGTTCCTGATTTAGATTTAAAACTTTCATTTTTTTATTCATTTAGTGTTATGGTAGCTGTTGGTTTGTCATAGATGGCTTTTATCAGATTGAGGTAAAGACCATGTATTCAAATTTTCCATAAGGTTTTTATCATGAATAGTGTTGGACTTTATCAAAAGCTTTTCCTGCCTCTATTGAGGTGATCATGTGATTTTTCTCTTTGAGTCTGTTAGTATGGTGTATTACATTTATTGATTTGCATATGTTGAACTAATGGGATATTTTTATTTGTCTTTTGGATTTGGTTTATGAATCTCTGACAAGTGAAAGAAATATAGATTACCTTAACATTATTTATTTCATTAATAATATAGTATAAAATTACACAGAGCTTAAGCTGTGGCAAAAGTCCCAAATTTGACTACTGCTGAAGTTAAATTGTATTGCACTAATGCGGAATGACAAAAGGTTAAATGAAAAGGTACTTTGCTGGGGCATTTAACAGAAAAAAATTTCCATCCATTTCTCTACTCTGCTCCCACCATGAACAATGTCAATCATTGTGACACACAAGGAAAATAATCACCACCAACTCAATGTAGACTTTGATATTGAAAGTTGTGAGTGTGCTATTCTCTAACTCAGTTACTGCCTGTTATTCTCTGTCAACAACATATTGATTTTCAGCAATAAAATTAAAAATACTATTTTTTGCACAAAAGTGTGCTGAATTCAGGCCAGAATACAGCTCAGTAGCACAGCACCTCCTGGCAAGCAGGAGGTCCTGAGTTCGATTCCCCATCAATTCCCACAAAAAAAGAGTATGCTGAAGTCATGCAAACATGGTAAGATACACAGTAACTGAACACTGCTATTTAAGAAGTATGGATTTAATAATGGTTTAAGACCAGACTAATTAAAATGACAAACTATTATGGGTTTCATATGAAAACATTTAATAATAGGCGTCATTAACTATGAAATAGAAAGAAAAAGTGAATTTATTGCAGTTTGCCACAGTCCACCTTTATGGCCTTGTTTTTGTTTTTGTTTGTTTTTTCATGTAGATTATACTGGAACTTTGTTCTTCACTGTCTATTGGGATACACCCTGACTGAATTTTTTCCCTGAAACTAAGAGAAACATTTCTTTTACTTCGTGCTTTAGATAGTGAACAGGAAAGTAGATGGATGAATTGAACGAATCAATGGTTTGAAATCAGGGGTATGTCTATTTACTTAGTGCTATCTGAACTTTAGTTTCACAACAGGAATAAGGTCACAGTCTCATCTGTTTTGCTTTGGACCAAAGACTCTTCCTTCCTTTGACCAGTTTCTTCCACTTCTCTACAATTTTTCTTGGGGCCATACAAAACTGAGAAGAGAAAATTCTCTTTGCAGAAGAGAAAAGAAACATACCTTGTACTTTTCGTATATGTTATGAGCTAGATTTCCCTTTTGCTTTGAGAAGTAAATTAATTTGGGGTCCGGGAAGCGTATCTATCCACCTCTTCTCTTGCTCTCTCTCTATGCACCTATTAATCCCCCTCTCATTACGTTAGTTTTGGGTGTTGTCCAAAGACACATATGTCAGTACAGAAGGATTCTTGTGGTAGTCTAAATATAAAACAATAAATCTTACAAAGTGTTCTTAAATAGTAAAATAATTTCTTAAAGACCCCTTTCTTACTGTTTTATCAAAGTATAGAAAATCAATTGACCTGTCTTATGCACCAAGGATATTATTTATTTACTTATTTATTTTTTGCGGTACTGGGGATTGAACTCACAACCTCGTGCCTGCCAGGACAGGCGCTTAAGCCACTGAGCCAAACTCCCAGCCCTTGAGGATATTATTTAAACATCAATTTGATGCCAAGACAAATTCTAAGCATTGGGGACAGGAAAATATACCTATACTCTGTTATCTCATAGTCTCTTTGGTAAAAATATGTGAATATGTTTTCTTCATTCAAATTAGAGACATCCAGATCAGTTTCAGAGAGGTATCTCTTTAGGACCTTTCAGAACACCTTTATGAAAAGTGGATCCAAATCAAGTGGAGAAGAAGAGGGTTTTCATAGGGAAGAAGAGTGAAGGACCTATGAAGGACAAAGCAAATTAGCCAGAGGAGTAACACACCAATACAAGAAAGATGGAAGATGAACGTGGAAAGGAACACTGACATCCTTCATGGAGGATCTTTAACATCCAGTTGATTAACCTGAAGTTGTTTCATGAGATATTAAGAAACCCTCAATGGTTTCTGAGCTAAAGTGTGAGAAAAAAAGAAGTACAGGGTTATGTGTGTAGGCATGGAGTGGGGAGATAACGGAGGCAGGGAAGTTACTGCAGAAGGTTGGGCAGTATGTGTCAAAATCTGAATCAATATACGACTGTGTGAACAGCCCTGTAATATTAAACGTGTGTCTTTAAAACTCATTTCCTGCGATTACATTCAGAATATTGAGAACTTAAATGATCTATCAGATTTTATATAATCATCTTTATGTGATGTTATCCATCTTCACCTATATCTACCAGGTCAGTTACTTGTATTTTATTAACTCTAGATGCTGGTGTCTGATAAATTCAGTACTATTTTTTCAAACTTTCGAAGCACTGATACTAGATTCACAGTCTCTGACTTCAACAATTAAGAAATAACTCACATTCTTGCCAGAAATTCAATTGTAACAGATATCAACTTCTGGAAATATGTTATTAAAGTAGTAACAGTATATAAACCTCAGAAGTGACTAAATGAGAAAACAGACCTTGATGTAAAACAAAAGTTAAAACACAAAAAGGACATGGTTATTACTGATGTCATTTGTTTAAATTTCTTACTCTAAAAAAGCCCTTTAATTACCATATGCTTATCATGTTGGTTGAATTCATTTATAGAGAGAATACAATCATTAATTATCATAATTAAGACACCTGAATTTAAAATGAATGGCATTCATTCTAACCTCAGTTGTAGCCATGTTTTATCTCTGACAGTTGGGTTTCCAATCAAATGTTATCTGATTTTTCCCCTTAATCATTAAGAAAAGCTTTACTAATTAGCACATGAAATTCATGCCACATCAGACTGAATTGAATCAAGGCCTATTATCTTGAGCAGTGAGACACTTTGAAATTCTCGGTAATAGGGCATGAATATGTTATACGGTTCATACACATTTCATAAACCTCCACATTAGCACTATTTTTTTTTTCAAGACAGTGTCATTAGTTATGCCATTTTCAGGACCTTTAATTCTATCATGCTGTTTAACAGCCTGTTAGATTGTGGTGTATAAAGTCATACATTAATTTATCTTTGGTTACACTTTGGCAAAATGATTGTATTTGGTTGTAAATATCCTGCATGAAATGGGAAATAGCAGGTTCCTAAAAGGTACAAAGCACTGTTGAGATGGACTTATTTTATCTTCACTTTATAAACAGTAATTTAGAATTTGCACTAGATGTCCTCACTTGGTCCTCTGAATTTCCTATCCCTGTGTCTTAACTTTGTTCTAGGCCCAGAGGGTTGGTTCATAGGAGCCCATCTGTGGCCCGCTATGACTAGAGGGAGGCTCTAGCCAGAGGTAGAAGGGACTCGGCTCAGTTGTCTGTGATGTGGTCTGAGAATGACTATGTCCTCAATCAAAAGTTTCTGTTTTGATTGAAATAACCTCATCTTCAGGATTCTGTTTCCAGTTTTGGTAAAATACATCTTCTTGTGCTTCTGGTGTTGCTTTTCCTAGATTAATGCATGATCCCTTGCAGTTCCTCTGTACTGTGTCTACTTTTGTACATAAATCCCTCTCAGCTGTTCTCATCTGAGTGTGCTGTCCTCTCCTCTTGGGCCTCTGATGATGAATGGCACATTTTGCTCCTTGGTAAGCCCAAGGCAGTTGAAGGAATGGCCTTTTGTCTAAATGAAGCTCACATATATAGTACAGAAAAACATGACCATCCAGTTGTTAACCAAGGTTACATTAGCTACATTTACTGTACAATATTCCTTGCATAATTTGCATTCTTTGTAGGGATTTGAGTCTGTATCTTCTTTGTTAAGGTCTTTTGATGAATGCAGGATATGCCTGGGAAGTTTAAGCAGAGTAATCGCCTTTTATCTGTAGGAGACACATTTCAAGACCCCTAATGAATGCCTGATGTATCAGATAATATCACCCATTCTCTATAGTATGTGTATGTATACGTGCATGTGTATGTATATGTTTATACAAATATTCACATACACCATTTTCCTGTACATATGTGCCTGTGATAAAGTTAACTTATAAAGCACAGTAAGAGATTAACAATGATAACTAATAATAAAATTATAGCAATATACTATAGTAAAAATTGCTTGAATTGGTCTCTCTGAGTGTTGCATTGTACTCATCTTTCTTGTGAAGATATGAGATGATACAATGCCTGTGTGATGAGATGAGGAAGGTATTACAGTGTAACATTGGGCAACTACATTTCTCTGGGAAGCTTCTCTGAGTAGCAAAATAAAATCTAGGGCCTTTTATTCTATCTTGCCAGGGATACAAAGTGTCCCTTTGTCCAGGTTATCCATGCTGCCTACCTGTTAGTCAGTAGCAGTCTCTGTTATCCCAGCAACTGCCATGAGACTTCTGTTCAAGTGGCTCTTAGAAGACGATACAACTTAAATCCTATGAGTAATTATTCCTGAAAATTTCCACTTAATATTTTTGCACTGTGGTTTACCATGCCTTACTGAAACTGGGGAAAGAGAAAGCACAGGTAAGGCGGTAGGGGCTGCCACATTCCTCAACAATTAATATGGTAAATAATGGTTACCATATTAATAATGGTTACCATAAAACTTACTCCACTTGGCTTGTTCTGTTTTTTGATTTGTGCAAGTTATTTTCAGCTATGCCTTTTCTAAAGAAGCAAAGGAAAACTTCAGTTGTTCAATTCCCACCAATACTAAATATTATTACTAAAACTGAAACATAAATATGCAAAAAATGAGCCAGGTAAAATGTTCCTTAAATTTTATACAAAATGTGTAATTTATATAAAGAATTAAATCTACCCATACTTTGAAGAGCTAAGATTGCTAATGTTCATAGTAAAGGATTTTGATACATAGTATTGTTTATTGCTTTTATTATTTATAACATGTAACCTATTGACTAAACTTTGTTAAATACAATAAAATATGATGCAAAATTCTATGATACAAAATAAGAAAATATTTTAAAATTTACAATTTTTTTTTGTACTGGAGATCAAACTCATGACCTCATGCTTGCCAGGCAGGCACTTATGCTGCTGAGCTAAATATCTGGCTACAAAACTTTAATTTATGCTAGGAAACTATAGTCATATACAGCTAAATCTTCTTAAACAACTATACAATTTCTATTCTATTCTTTATTTAATAACAATTTTATATATGATTACCCTTTAAAAAATAACTAATATAGAAGTCCTATGATTACATTAACAACTTAATTTTAGAAGATTGTATCAGATATTTTTCCATTATAAATCCTTGTCTTGATCGTTCTTACAAATATACTATTTTGTATTTTTAAAATTATTTCTTTATAATGTTCATGATATAATTTCAGAAAAATTAAAAAGCTGAACTTTTTAAAGAAGTATTCAGAACAAGTTTTCTTTACTTAAATAAACACATTACTTAAAGTTTAATTTTGCCATTTATTATTCATTGAGCAGACTGTGCTATTTTTTTAAAATTTTATTTATTTATTTTTTTTGTGACACTGGGGATTGAACTCACAACCTCGCACCTGCCAGGAAGGTGCTTAAGTCACTGAGCCAAACTCCCAGTTCTAGTTTTTTTAGACAGGGTTGCAGTATGTATCTCAGGCTGGCCTTGCTGGGATTAAAGGCATGTGCCACCATGCCAGCTAGATTGTGCTATTTTAACAAGAATTTACTCAAATAATTATAATCATAGAATCATAAAATTCTAGAGGTCAGTAAATATTTCTTTATCATCTATTAGGTTCAAAGGAAAGCTTGAAGCTTTATTAGGAGATAAACATGGATTGTGCAAATTTCCTTTACTTTATGGAGTCCATGGTCCATAGATATCGTAGATCTAGGAAGTCCTTTAGTTTTCATCTAGTTTGCCTCTTCCTTACACAAGTCAGAAAATTTGCAATCAGCAAAATACAGTAACGATTTAATGTCATCCAGCTAATTAGTGGCAGGACTATTGCTTACACTTTATTAATCCAGAGGTTGTGACACAGCTGAAGTTTGAAAACATGCTGGGTTTTTGTAGTTGACTTTGTCTACTTTCTTTCATAGGAGGCAATGAGATTTGCAGTCACACTGTGTGGGGTCTTTCACATTGTCCCAGTAGACTGAATAAAAGGCTGTGGATTGCTTGTAATGTTATTTCAAGATCATAAGATGTTTTAAAAACAGATGGCACTATACATGAAAGATCACAGGAGATGCAGTTCACAGCAGTAATTAAAAAGATCTTGTGCAATAGAAAGGCTTTTAAATTAAGCAGTAAACTTTACATAATTAGGCATTCTTTTTTGTGTTCATGTTTGGCATAAGTTTTAGACAGAGTGGATTGCGCCCCACCCCCACCCAGTTAGCAGTATCTTTTTCTCTGTTTTGTGCAGAAAAGACATTTGAATGTTGTTCCAGTCAGAAATGAGAATCGGAGAGTGAAATAGATGCCAGTAAAATCGCTAAAACAGAGTAGAAATTTTCCCATTGCTCTATAATGAGCCTATCCCATCATCTGACAATGAAATGAAAGTAATATAAGATAGCATTGCTTTTAAGAGGAAATGACATAATGTGAAAATTCTTTAAAACAGTAAACTTGGTCATGTAAAGGCATTAGAATATTTCACCAATTTCAAGTTCTGAAAATATGCCTTATTCTAAAACAAAAGATAAATGAAAATAGTGAAAGAGGATCGGATACAAATTACATGAGTAATTTGTTCCTCCATAAATAGAAACATAGACCTGAAATGGACAATTGAAAAATTGGAAGCACCTTTGAAAGCATTGTCTTAGTCATTTTTCTTGTCACTTGGACAAAACACACAATACCTGTGACAAAAAGAGAAGAAGTTTACTTTGGCTCACAGCACGCAGAGGGTTCAGTCCATGGTCAGTTGGCTTCCAGGCAGGACAGCTTTACAGAGAGGCATGGCGGAGAAGAACTGCTTACCACATGGCAGACAAGAAGCAGAGAGTGAAGGGAGGAGTTCTGGAGGGTGATATATCCTCCTAGGCCACAGCTCCAGTGACCTATTCCTCCAGCCAGGCCTCACCTCCTAACAGCAAATTAAGGTCCCATAATCTAATTGCCTTTCAAGAGCCCCACTTTTGAGTTCATGTACATCAGAGGTGATGTCTAGATATAACCTGTAATCATTTACCCAAGACCCTTTTCTTATAATTTAACATTTATTGAGTAACTCCTATGAACCAGTCATTGAGTTAGGTACTGGTGATTATTAGGACAATGTGAGAGTTATCTGAGACATGTCTCCTAGACTTAACCTTGTGTATGTATTTTGATAGAGTCTTATATGGGCCCAAATCACCTTTCATAGCTTAAAACTGTTAAATGTATAGCAAAAGTATATGTTTTGAGCAAGATAAGCTTCTTCATTGTGGTTAGTATATAGAACATTACAAGGCCTCTCACAAAGACAAACCATTCCAGTACCAAGTGTAGATTTTGCATGCAATGTCCTTATACTGCTCAGTGGGATTCATTTTTACTATACTGTACTATACTGTATTAATCTTCAGCTTCTTGCTATACTGTGCTAATCTTCAGCTTCTTGCTTTCACATTTGAGTATTCCTGATGTTTTGACAAGTCAGAATCTTATGAAATTGTGATCGTTTACCTTCTTCACTCTTTGTATTCTGCCTCTTTATTCATTCCTTAACTTTATTGAATGGAAAGTCTCAGGTTCAGATAATAAGATCTGTAACACAGCGCAGCCTCTGTGCGTGTCCATGTACCCTCTCTATGGTTAACCATTCGGAAAAGAAAATGCAAGTTTCATTTTTCTCACTAGTTAACTAAAGTCAGATTTGGGTACTATTGGTACTCTGGTTTATTCGTTTATTCTGTGATTTTGTACCCATATATAACGAATCAAGGTGATTGCACAAATTTTGTTATTTTTAAGAACTTTTCCATCTCATCCCAGGCAGTCCTGCTGGGCTGGTGTGGCAGATCAATGTCTTGTGCCTGGGTCATTAAGGATCCTTTAAAGCAATGTGATAACAGAAAGTAGGAAAGAAAGTGCCTTTACTGGAGTCTCAGGCTGTGAATCTGTGTTGATAGTATCATCTTCCCTGATGGCCTGGAAGAAGCACTTGATATCATCAAACTCACGTCCAGAGATAAGCAGAGCTGATGACTGCACAACACAGAATTTTGGTGGATTCACCAGGGTACCTGATACAGCCTACCTTGATGAAAAATGTTTTTATTTTTTCTTAACTCAAGAACTTGGTAAAAGAAAAATTCTGACAAGTCAATTAATGAAATAACTTGAGTTCCTAGTATCAGACCTCTCCTACAAGAATTCCTTTGAGTTCTAACAGATTAGCAAACAATTGAATTACAGATGACATCCCCATGGAACTGTAACCTATGTACAAAATTGTGTTCTTAGGTTATGGCAAGACGTCACTGAGAAGGGCCCATAGACCCTGCTCAGTACTGGAGGATGTTCAGCAGCTATTTCTCAAGAAAAGTCTTGCTTTGATGAGTCAAGAAAAGGTCATGCTTACCTGAAGGATAGGACTTCTTTTGTGTAAAACTAAACTCAAAAATCTGAGTCAAAAAGTAAGGCACATTCTTGCTTGATTAAAAAAAATCATAGTCTAATAATTTCATCTTTGGAATTATTTAACTGACTGACTCCTGAGAGTAAAAGAATAATGTCTCGTTACTGAGAGTGATCAAGCCCTCAGCTATTAGAACCTTTGGCTGGAGAGTGAGCACAGGAATTTCAGATACTAGGTAGAAAATAGTAGCTTCAGAGTCTGTATCAGGAGCCATGATTTCTTTAAAATAAATAATGGCACACAATGATTTAAAATCTTAAATTTACTCTTAATTAGACGGTAGATATCATCCACTGAACACCACATGAGTCTTTTACAGAAGTAATGTCATTTTCCAGATAAATCTTTGTCAGAAGAAAAAAGCAGCTTTATTTCAATTTGTAGGGATAATACATCTGCCAGAGTCTATCATCCAGCATAGCTCTAATGTGGACATGTTGTCAACCACAATGTAGGACACACAGAAACCCAGATAACTCACACCAAAGCATGACCCAACAGTGTTATCAGATCTGCAAGCATAGATATTAACAGTGCCTTACAATACATATCCCAAACAGTGAGAAATGGTACATTCTACAGTCACTGAAAGTGGAAAAGGTGAAAGGTCGGTTTTCATGAAAAACGTTGCTGACTAGAAGCTTATAGAGAACAAGTTAAGGGATCATCGGAGGAATAGAAATTTGGCAAATAAACTATATAATACTAATGGGGCTTGTTTGAATAAGAGTTAGTTGCTGTTTATTTGATCATTTCCATGCATTAGCAGATTGCCAGAAAGGAAACAAAAGAATATTTTCTTCAGAAAGTAGATGCTTATTTGTGCTTATATTTTATTTATGTGATGGATCCATTTAATATCACAAAAAGCATTCTCACAAACCTATACATGTATATGTATATTTATAATATACATTTATAGATGTGCACACATTTATATTTATAGATGTAAATGTGTGTATATGCATGTATGTGAATATCTACATATATAAATGTACATTTCCCTGCCTTCTAAGATAAAATATATGTAACACAGTCATTTATTTGTGACTTGTTTTCAACAAGTATTTCCTAAATAAATTAACAGTTGCTTACTATTCTATAGGCAAGGATTACAGTGAAGCATAAAGTGATGCAAATCCTAAATTATTTTAATCGTTTGCGGACTGGAGTCAATACTACTAGTAATGCTAATTCCATAATTCAGGACACCTGCAGTGTTTACTGCTGGGTTGAGCTGATTTGCCCAGTCCCAAGTGACCCCGGCATGCTTGATATTGCTAGTTTCACTGTGTCCATAGTTGCCATTATCCATATCAAGTAGTGCACTGCTGCCTCAAAGAATGTTTGAGGCACCCCATAAGATTGTGCAAAGATACATCAAAAACTCTATGCATGGACTCTAAGGCAATAATTTTTACGTTCAAACTTTATTTCTTTACTTTTGTGCATCCATCGCTGTAAAATCATTGAACATTTGGTCTTTTGGTGAGCAAAGAGTTACAATAAATATAATATGGTAAAAATGCTTAGCTGAAAAAAGAAAGTTGCTATTGGTAAGGAAAGTGAGAAAAAAAAGTATACTTTGACTGGGAGTAATTTTACAATGTTATTGCCCTTTTGTGAAGAAGTACAAAACTTTAAACTTGGAAAATTTTACAAGGAAACCAGCATACAAGATAATTAAATTGGAGAACAAACTAAGATATTACTTTCATTGTTTAAACATTGTTTAAACATGCCAATTTTTTTAAAGAGCAAACGTTCCTTTTAATTTCATCAATAGCAAATCTATTGTCTTTTCACACAGATGACTATTTAACATATATCTTAATTGGAATATTTTATATAGGGTCAGCTAATTTACAAAAAGAATACTTAAAATATTCAGTAATAATATATTGATTTTTTGATCTATATTCATTAATCATATAAATTCACATAAATACTCGGAAAATATGTAACTACATAACCAGATCTACACACACACACACACACACACACACACACGCTCGAGTACAGTCTTGAACCAGTCTTCTTTCTTCTATTAACTTGATGTCCGATATGATAGAATTCAGAATAATATATGAGAGAAATATATTTTCCAAATATAAGCTCTCTTGAAAGGACTTAAAGCCATGAAAAATTTATGACAATATTTGCTATATTGCAAGTTCAAAAACTGACAAAAACATTTTTGATCATAGCTTAACTTGTATAGAAATATTTTTAGAAGATTATAGTGCACGTTGTATCGTATTATTTTATTTGACCTTGAAGACCTTTCAGTGGCCTTAGATGTCAGGTGGAAGATTCTGCCAGCGTTCTCGTTTACCACAGCCCTCTCATCTAGTCACACTGGTTTGATGCATGAAGGATACATAAAGCTGTTTGGATATGCATAGGAGGCCTTGCATTAAATCTAATGTCTTCTGTGCACATCTGCAATTCTCTGAATATTTTAAATGAACAATATACCAACAGATGGCAAAATTCTTTCCTCTATAACTCACATGGAGTAGTCCTTGACCTTAGTATGAGTTTGGTTGATTTGGAACTGCAGAATGTGTTCCCACAGCCAAGAGCACGAATAATTCATGACTAATCTTTTCTTCTTTCCAAATAGCACCAATTAATCCCTAAGATTGATAAATTTAGGTTTTTGCATAACAAGCAATTTTAATCAAACCTAACAATATACACAAAACGAATTGGCAGGTGTTTGACTTGTGTCTAGATGTCCCCACAGAGCCTCATGTGATTCCTCATACGTGGAACTTTTCAGAAGTTGCTGGAGTTAGGGTGTGTGATGCTGGGGATAAGGATGTACCCTGCAGGGGCACATGGTATGCCACAATTCTACATACAAAATAAAACTTTAAGATGAAGAAGCTATTGCTGCGTGAACACATGAGTGAGTGTGTATGTGTGTGTGTGAACAGAGAGGCCAGAAGTAGGAAAGAGTATAATTTATGTAGGAATCATTTCTCCAGTTACTTTGATATGGATAAATGAATTTTGAATTTCTTCATTTCAGAGGTCATTGGTTGAATTCATAAGTTTATGTTTCAACCATTCTTGAGTATCTACTGAATTTTTTAATGAGTAGCCAGAAAGATGAATTGGTAAAGTATTGTGGTCCATACTAGTGGTCCCCAAACCCCAGCCATCGAACAGTGCTAATTCTCGGCCTGTTAGGAACTGGGTTGCATACTGGGAGATGATTGTTGGGCAAGCTAGGGAAGCTTGTTCACTATGTACAGCCACTCTCCATCACTCAACATTACCACCAGAGCTCTGCTGGCTGTCAGCTCAGCAGTGGTATTGCATTCTCACAGAAGTTCAGATTCTACTGTGGACTGAGCATGCCAGGGATCTAGCCTGTGTTGTATTCATGAGAAGCTAATTCATGATGATTTGAGGTAGAGCTGAGGTTATGATACTGGCCTTGGGAAGTGTCTGCAAATAAAGATTGTAGCAGAGAGGTCTGCCCAGAGACCACAATGAATCATGTGTTTGCAGATTGTTATCAAAACCTTATCAGTGAGTGGCCAGTGATGGTTAAGGTGTATCTAGAAGCTGGTTTTATAATGGCAAGTGAGTTGATATACTTCAGTTGTCACACTACTTCCTGTGGCAGAGCCTGACACTTATTCTAGTTCTTGCATGGTTCACTTATTGATTTACCATTTCCATCCACACCTCTTTCCTACACTACACACTTGTCTCTGTCACAGTTTTGGTAAACCCACAAGCTAGGCAAAATGAATAAAAAACAATTCCTTGGAGAATTTCTTTAAAAGAGGGCCTAAGATTCAATGATGAAACAGTGGAATAATCTAAGACTATTGAAAAAATAAGGTTGCATTTGAAAGAAGATACTGAGTCCTACTTAAATTATGGGTTCACTGCAACAGGTGATTCACATTCTCTAAGCCTGATTTGTATAGTGTGTGGTAGCTAGTTATTCAAGAAAGCCATAAAACCTTCAAAACTACTTTGCCACATTAAAAAAAGCATTATAAGATAAGCCTTTGGAGTTTTTCAAAGGTAAACAAACAAACAAACAAACAAAAAACCTTGAGCACAAAGAACATAAGCAATTATTGAAGGCTTCATCAAGTATATTTGTAGAGAGCTTCTTTTTTAGTGACTAGCCATGCTGCATAAGCATAAACCCTTTACTGTGACTGCAGAGTAGATCCTGCTTCCTGATAAGGACATTTATCATGAACTTCTAGGTAAGGCTGTATGTAAGAGAAAATGTGTGCTCCGCGTCCACCTCCTCACAAAGCTTCATGAATAGACATGAGTTAAGGGCTTGTAATTAATGTAGTTGATAATTTTAATCAAACCCTGCAGATTAAGTGTTTAAGTTCAGGTGAAATTTTTCAGGTAGCCAGTATTTGCCTATGGATGACATGGTATGCAGACTTACATTCAGAAGTGATCTTTTCAACCCTAGTGGTACAGTCAGTGTCATTCTGTCCATGTACGTACCAACACAAAATGAACAAGTCAGTTTTCCTCAATCACAATCATTTAAAGATTTCTGTATTTCTGCGGCTGTGGTATGAATTGACCACAAAGTCTACATAATATATGCTCATGCACATCCTCCTGAAAAATGTATCACACAAAACCAAGCATTGTTGTCTTGTTGTACACTTTGGTACACTTTTTAACCTCGATTGTGGAACACGGTGACTCATTAATCCTGTGCCTCAATGTCTATGCTATTTCATCATTTTATGTAGATTGATCTCATTGTAGTGGTAGCCAAAAAAGGAACACATGTCATCCTTTTTTGAGGCGATGGACACAGAGCACACATATATTTTCTGATGTACAGATGTGAGATGGCTTTCTGGAGGGATATCACTGGTCAGAGTTTGTGACCAGTCATTCCAGAGATTTCTATTAGAAAAACAATCACCTCTGACAGCACATTTCAATGACACAGAATGGGTCACAAAACTGTCTTGCTCATATGATATATGCAAACCGTTCAACAAACTCAACCTGTCACTTCAGGAGAGAATAGCAACTATCTTTAAATCGGCAGGTAAAGTGGCTACATTTCAATCCAAGCTGGAATTATGGGGGTGATGAGTAAACAATGGCAGTTTTGAAATGCTACCAGTGATTTTGAAAGAGACTAAGTGAGGGACTTCTTTCTCTTAGCTGATGCATGATCTCTTATTTCCACTTTCATAGAGTTTGTGAATTACTTCCCATCCACAGAAGACCTCTGAGCAGGGAAAGAATGGATACACAACTTATTTTTGAATAAGCCAGGTTAATTGGCTGTCCCTGCAAGAAGAGGATCAACCACGTGGAGTCACAAGTGATGGTGGTCTTAAGAGTGTGTGAGACAACTTCAGACCTTCATCTATTCTAAAGTTAGAGTGACATATCCTGAGATTTTCACAAAAGCTTTGAAAAGGCTACTTCCAATTTTTAACATGCTATCCTTGTGGAGTAGGTGTTTGTGCAGTGATAGCAACAAATAAGGGATTACCAGAGTAGTCCCCACACGAGCAACACACTTTGGTTGTCATTGTCTTCCATTACTCCCAGATAGAACTGACTAATTACAGTAAAACAAGCTGTGGGCTCCCACTGATTCCGCATTATGGTAAGCTGTATACTATGTCATCATATTTTATAATGAAATAATGGAAATGAAGTGCACAGCAAATATAATGCACGGAATTATGTTGAATCAATCACCCTTCCCCATAGTGTGTGGAAAAATTGTCTTCCAGGAAACCATTCCTTGGTGACAAAAGGTTGGGGACCATTGTTTTTTCAGATAAAATGGATCTTACAATGTAGAAAGCTGTCCAAAGACTGATTTTTGTGAGATGGATGGTGAGCTTTATCTAGTCAAATTTTAGTCTGACAAACCTTAATCAGGTTTAGATGCCATCAGCAGAAGCCTTTCATACAAACAAATACATTCAGCATTGTGGCAATGTTGAGAGATTTGTAAATAATATTATTTTGTATTTTAAAATTTTGTTGAAATATCCAGCTATACCAAGGGACTAAATGCAGAGGTTTTGAGTTAAAATGCTTAAGTTAGAATTCTGATTCTACTGCTTCTGAGATGTATGACTTTGTGTGGTGTGAAAGTAAATATATTTATGATTGTCATGATGATTAAATTAAACAATACAGCACCATGCTCAGCACTTCAAAAATCACTCAACAAATGTTAATATAATTACTATTATTACTTGCTTTTTTATAAATCTAAAAGTCTATGTGTCAATCATAGTTCTTACATGTATTGGTGCTGCAAAATTTGAATCTAAATTAAATTTTGCTTATATAGACTACTTTCAGTAGGCATGCATATTTGTGAACTACTATTGATGGTTCAAGGCAAAAGTGCTTGCAAGAACCTTCTGTCTCATCAAAAATGGTTGTTTTATTTTGCAGAATTCAAAGAAATATAAAGTAGTATGATTATCTTAAGATTAATTGCATTTGTTGGAGAATTATTAAACAGACACACATACACTGAAGTTTAATTTCTGACATTTAATACCTTCATCAAAAGTAAAAGTTGAATTAAATGTAGGAAAAATGTCACTTTTTTTTAAGGAGAGCATAAGGTGATAAAAATAGTCTTTCAATTAATGTTCATGCCCTCAGAGTCATACTTTGGAATTAATGTAAATTAGTCCCCAGAAATCTATTTCAATAAGTCATTTGAGGAGACAGGAAAAAAATGATATAATCATATCCCCTGAGAAATAAATAACTTTTCTTCAAGATGAACTTGAGCTTCTAGACCAAAAGTGATTGGTTAAAAAAAATTCAGGTTAAAACAGAAGCAGAAAAAATGAATATTATTCTTAAATAGGATGGTCTACTTCTGATGAGATTTGCATAAATACTAAAGTCCAGCAGAGAAAAGTGGACAAGGAAAAAGACAAGCAAGATAAAATATACTTAATAGAATTCAGAAATCTAAGGGGATTAACAAAGAAACAACAAAAGACTGCAAAGCCATTTCTATATTCTTAAGAGGAGATCATTCAAAGCTATTGAAATCAAAGAAAACAAAAGTTACTTCTAAAGTCCATCTCTAGGACGAAAAGAAATTAAATCTTAGCCCAATTTACACTGAACTTTGTTCCTAAGGATAAACTCACTTTGATAGGAAAGTGCCAGCTTATGAAAAGGATTACCATTGTTTCTGAGTCACTGGGTAATTATTTTATTTCATTCATTTATTTTTCCTGTGAGGACTGAACTCAGGGCCTGGTATCTGCTAGACAGGTCCTCTACCACTGAGCCACACCTCCAACCTTGCCAATTTATAAAATATACTACCTGTTATGGTTTGTGTCTGGGTGGCCCCCCAAGCCTCATGTAGTCATGAAGGTGGCTGAATGTAGTGTTTGTGATTGGTTCGTTGTCTAGTGCTAGGATTGGTGGTGTGAGTGCTGCACTCGCCCAGGGGAGGCTAACTGGCATACAATATAGGGGAGGGAAGGAGGCATGCTTTTGTTTTACCCTTCCACTCTTGCTGTTTATAGCCACCATCAAGCATTGCCCCTCAGCCATGCCACCCTGCCTTGAAGCCATCTAAGTATGGACTGAAATCGCCAAAAAACTGTAAGCTAAATAAACCTTTCCTTGCTTCACTTTGGGCATCAGGTATTTTGCTTCAACAGCAAGAGAAAAGTAACCAAGACATTAAATAAGATTCCATCTATTTTATAACCATCTTTCTCTAAAATTCATATCTCTGAATTGATTTTTTTGGTATCAATTTGCATAGTGATTAAATATATTAATTTATACCACACAGGGTGTGTAGTGTGTGCGTGTGGGGGGCAAAAACAGGGTTTCATCCAAAATAACAGGTTTGTTTTTAATTTAAAGATAAAGGAATATTGTCATCTCTCCATTTGTTCAATGTTTGTTTTTGTTTCAGACATACAGAAACCAAATGCCTTCCCTTCTAAGAATTTTGTTTTGTTATTAATCATATTATATATATTATCAATATTTTATATATATAATGTGATCATTAATATGAGAAAATATAGAGTATGTTCAGTTATATTTGGGGAAATTTCTGCTTCAGAGATTTAATGAAAATAGTCAATGTATTGTAAATAGTATTTTCCCATCTGAACTGTATTTGCTCAGAATTAGATTAAGGATTTTGTTGGGTAGAAATCACTCAAACTCAGTGTGGATGAGTCGTTGTCAAAAGTTAATAACTTGCACTGATTATTTATGATCCCATTGAAGTTTCTTTAATTGAGTTGGCCACCCCTTCCAATCCCCTTTCTTCCTTTCTTTCTTTCTTCCTTCTTCTTTCCTTCCTTCCTTCCTTCCTTCCTTCCTTACAATTTTTTAGCTGTTAGGACATTTCCAGAGATGTTCATATGAAAACAAAGTTATCAAAACTCTTCTCATAATTGAAATGTGTTTCCTTAATGCTCAGACCACAGAGTTTCAGGAAGAAATATGTTAAATGGAAGGCTTTGAAGTTCTAACACTGGTTGGGTACAGAAATCAGGAACGGATGCTTTGCTGGTAAAGGTGGACCTTAACTATAATGGATAAAATCTAGGTTGAAAGAGTAAATTTAAGTATTAATAGATCAAAGCATCAATTCAGAGAATGGCCAACATATTCTTCTCTTCTGTGAAACTTCACATTTGTAGTAAAAAGTTAACAATTAGGATGATAAAGAGTGCACTATAAATTCATGAGGTTAC
This sequence comes from Dasyprocta punctata, assembly GCA_004363535.1. Taxonomy (NCBI): domain Eukaryota; kingdom Metazoa; phylum Chordata; class Mammalia; order Rodentia; family Dasyproctidae; genus Dasyprocta; species Dasyprocta punctata. The sequence goes on from RJWM01020196.1 coordinate 22,956, forward strand.
ACAACAATACTTCTTAAACTAGAGTGGACCTTGAAGATATGTGTCAGGTAGCCTGGGTTCCATTCTGAGGAAATGCACTTGTAAAGAGACTTTTGTGTAGCTCTAATGACAAGGCATGCCTGACAGACTTTGTTTTGAAACATAAAGATAGTGCTGATGAGGCATAAGACATTTCCTTTTTGTTTGCATTACCTATTTCTTTTCCTTTATTTTTTTCTTTCATTCTTACTTATAAGCTGCTTTAAAGCTGTGTCTTATCTATTGTACTCTCTCTTAGTACATTTAGCATTCTTCTATCTTCTCTCTTAATTTGTTTCACTGGAATCTCAATAAGACTTTCTTTCTGTAAGTTCAATAGCTTAGTGTAGGGTCAGGAAACTGTAGCCCTCAAACCAAATCTGGACACTTCCATTTATTTATATATTTGTTTTGGGTGCTTCTTCATTACAAATATAGAGACGAGCAATTACAAAAGAGATGTTATGGTCTAGAAAGTCTAAATATTTATTATCTAGTTCTTTACAGGAGAAGTTTGCTGAACTATAGCAAATTTGTGACTGCAAAATTAGGTCTATTTAGGAAAATATTCTAATAAATTTGAGACTTTATGTGAAGGGAATGGTTTGATAGTAGCCAGGAATCTAACATGAATCCATCTGAGACTTTGCACTAGACAGTGGTAAAATATTGTTTAGCAGTGTAAAGGCAACTAATTCAAATTCAGGAGTGGAGCATTCTGTACCACAGTCTCAGGAGGAAAGGATCTCAGAGACCAGCTCCTGCTGTATCTCATGCTTGTGTGGCTGACTAATCAATTGTTCATTTAAGTCTAAAATTCTTTTTTATCATCTGGAGTCTCATAACAGACCCCCTAGTCTGCAACAGCCAGCACTTACACAAATACAAATCAAGTTGATAAGGCATTAGAAAGGGATTATGAAGGCCAGCTTAATTAAAGAAACTTCAGTGGGATCATAAATAATCAGTGCAAGTTATTAACTTTTGACAACTACTCATCTGTATTGAGTTCGAATGACTTCTGGCCTATAAAGTCCTTAATCTAATTCTGATTGGATATAGTTCAGATGGGAAAATACTCTTTTTAATACATTGACTATTATCTTTAAATTTCTGAAGCAGAAATTTCCCCAAATATACCTAAACATGCTCTATATTTTCTCATACTAGTGTCTTGGATCCCATTATGTTTTTCAACTTGTAAACTCCTTTGATCAAACTTCAGTATCTTGTATAAAAAACAGATCAAATGTCACACAACATCTTATTGAAATTACTTATTATACCCTTTCTGTTTCTTCAATGTACTTTAATATTTGCTGTAATAGCAGCAATCCAATTTGGTAACAGTCATGCATTTTTACTAGAGTGTAAAGTAAGTGTGGTCACGGATCATAGCTTATTCCCCTGCACTGGTCTGAAATAATGCTCTGAATACATGGAAGGTCGATATATAGTTGTACTCCCTACAGTTCACTCTCTTGTATCCTAACAGGTGTTTATTAGACTATGTTGTCATATGTAGGTACCTAAAATAAGAACATTTTCACAGTGGAAGAAACATTGTATTTTTCTTTACTCATATTCAGCACTTTTTCTAATTTTTATTTCATTGTATTTTTTTATTTTTTTATTTTTAAAAATTTTGCCATAATATGTCTTGTTATTTTCAAAATAGTTGACCATTCCATCAGGTATAGTAAAATCAAACCAAATAAATAAATAAATAAATAAATAAAACCATAAAAACAGAATATGAAATAAAGCAAAAAAAATTAATCAGAATATAACAAAACAATGAGAACAATACTGGGCCTCAAAGACAAGACAGAAGAGAATCCCCCATATTTGCTACATTGCATACTGTCATCTTCCCAAGAGATGCTCAGACTGCTGGCTCCAGTCCTGCAAAATCAACCGAACAATACAAGCATTTAGTTGCTTTATGTACCATAGTTGCTATCAGCTTAGCCAGTCCTCTGACCTAGCAGGTTGCTTACGGGGGATGGGGGGATGTCCTTGATTCTTAGCCCGCATGCACGTAGGTGTATGTGAAGCACAGATCTTTCTCTTCCTGGAGTTTGCGCTGGTTACGCACACTCACCAGGAAGGCAGGCTAGTTGTCTTCTGCTTGGAGCCTCCCTGCCTAACATGACCAGTTCTCAAGAGGCACATCTCTTTCTCTTTCTGGAGTTCGTGTCGGTCACTGGTCGCGCACTCATCAGGAAGGCAGGCTAGTTGTCTTCTGGTTGGAGCTTCCCTGGATAATTTTTTTTTTTTTTGTCAGTACCAGGGATTGAACTCAAAACCTCCCCTGCCAAGTAGGCACTTAAGCTACTGAGCCAAACTCTCGGCCCCTTCTAATTTTTAAAATTTTTGTTTGCTTCGTGTTTAAACAACATTTTAAGAAAGCAAGCAAAATTAAGAGTGGCCATTTTGGAATGAATTACCAAGCTGCTTGTTTTGATTCAGTAGTTTGTTAGAGAGAATAGAAGCTTCTCTTCTGTGTTTCTTGTGCTTTTTCTCATCTTAGTGGAATTTTGGGTAATTTTTATCTATAATTAGAGTGATACACAGTTTTACAAAATGTGGAAATGTGGCCTCCATAGGGATGCCCTGGGTGTTACTAATAAAAAGGCTTCAGGAGTATCTAATGACCTACAGAAGCCCACCATCAGCTTCTTAAATGCTTCAGTAGGTGCAGTTTAGAATCAGGTTTTCCAAACTGTTATAACTGATATATGTAAGATGATGGTTGATGGATTAGAGCAGTGGTGGTGAAACTATAACATGCATTTATTTGTTTTTCTTTTAGAGCAAAATATGCTAATATACAAGTTTTTTTTTTTTCTAAACTAAAACCTCAGTATTCAGGCTTAATTGCACCCTTGACAATTTGCAATAAATAGGTGGGTTTTGGGTTGCAGTTTGGGCACTCATCTACACAAGATTTGCCATCTCTGGTTTAGAATGTTGTTCGTAGCTCATTGAACATACTTTTTTATTCCATAAAATTTATACTAATTATTTCTGGATTAAATATGTTATAGAAAATGTGTTCAAGTAAAAAACGTTGAAGGAAAGGCATAAAAATAGGGAACAATTTGTATTTACTAGAATGCTAATTAAATGCATTATAAAAATCATTTTTTTCTGTTAAGCCAGCCTTCTATTTAACTTATAAGCTAAGATATTTCCTGAAAAGAGAGAGAATTAGAGAGCAAGCGTAAATTTAATAGAGAGAACTGTCCTAAATTGCAGAGGGTGGGTAGTAAGATCCATTGGTAGCACCATTTCTCCTTTAGACTTTTCACAGGAAGACAGAGATGGAGAAAAGGGGGTACTTTTTCAAGTAGCAGTTCAAGAAGTTAAATGCATTGGTTAAATGTGCACTGATATAGGCAAATAAACCTAATTGAGATTTTGAAATTCAAACCCAATATAATGTACCTTCAGGTCAATGAATTTTGTAAGTCCAATGATTTTCATAATGGCTAGCTTAAAGGATGTTGAAAAAGTTCCTTTAGTATGTCTATTTTTAACACCAGACTTTCCAGAGATATCATTGTACCACAAGTTTTTCCAGAGTAGAGGTTCTTGAAGAGTGGGCTGAAGATGCTTTGGATTTCCTGAGACCTTTCTAGGAGGTAAATGTTTTTCAATTACATATGTCTCTGAAGCCAAATGCTCTGTAATTACAAGTACCCAAATTACTTATGCAGCACACTGAATGCAGAAGCAGATATAAGAATCCAGCTGTCTTTTATTTTCTTGCCTTTTTTTTTTTTTTTTTTTTTTGGTACCAGTGATCAAACTCACAACCTCATGCCTGCCAGGCCGGCACTTATGCCACTGAGCTAAATCCTCAGCAAGTTGTTTTAAGGAGATATGAAGGAGATTGGCAAGAAAACATAAAATGATGCTACATTTCTCATTTCTTTTTAAAAAACTATACTTAAGTTAGCATGCACTGTGATTTGAATGTTTGTGTCCTTCTCCCTAGAATTTGTTTAAAAACCAGTATGTTTAAATAATTGTACCTCAGGTGATGATATTAGGAAGTTAGGGCTTTAGGCATTGGTTTTATTATGAATGCAGGGACCTCATGAATAAGCCCTGATGAAAGAGGCCAGGGAGAGAGAGAATTTTCACTTGCCCTTTACAGTTAGAGGGAGAAGAAGGCAGTGTATGAGTAAGTGGCCCTCCCCAGACATGTTGACACCCTGATTTTGGAGTCCCATCCTCTAGAATGGTGAGAAATAAATTTCTATTATTTATAAGGTGCCTGTCCTATGGTATTTTGTTCAGAATGGACTAAGGAAACATATTAATTTTCTTGTTGTTGGCACCAACAATTTAATGAAAGAGAGGATTAACTTGGTCATTGCTTTTCAGAGCTTTTCATCCATGATAGACTTGCTCCAAGGCGGAAAGGTCATGGTGGAAGAGCATGGCTATGAAAGCTGCTTAATTCATGGCAGCCAGGAACCAGAGCAAGGAAACTGCTAAGAGAAGCAAGGGCCAGGGAACAGACATAGTACCCTTGGTCACACCTCAGCACCCACCTAAACACACCCAACAGTGTGTTTTCCTTACCCTCCAGTCAGCTCTCAAGCCAATGAAATTGACAGTCCAGTTTAAGCACCACAAAATCCCATATTGACTTGATAAAAGTTTAAATAGTTCTTCATTTTAAATTATTCATTAAATATTAATAGATTTAACCTATATAAACAAAACTTTATTGGAGTCTTCAATAATTTTTGAGTGTATAATTTCTATGAAACCAGAAAATTTTGGAAACCGCTGTCTTGGAGGGGGACATCCGATGTGATGTGTTTTCCAAAATTATTTAAACAATAATAATAAGCAGTCATAGTTTTGTTGAAATGAAGAGCATCATTGAATAATGAGAGGGAACAATTGTTGTTTGGAAAAAATGGAACTTTACTTTACTCAGCTATCCATCTCCACCGAGAAAGTTGTTAATGGAAAAATGGCTCTTCTTTCAGAAGGGAAACCCAAGGAAGAATGTACTGGGAATTGTAACTTTATTGCCATCTGTGCCTTGGACAAATGTCAGAAGTTAAATCTTGTGAGAAGCGTATGATTCAAAGGCCAAAGAGCAAATCCTTTTCAGGGTATTAGCCAAAGACTATAGTCATGGAAGGTTATTCTTAAGTATGATGTCACAGTTCAGGAAAGTGATTCCAGAAGAGCCTATCTAGTCAAGAATAAAGGTAGCCTCATTGAGTAAGTCAAACATTTCTATGAAAAATTAGGTAGAAAATGCATGCATCCTGAATCATCCTTCATAGAATGATTCACCAAGTTGGAAGTGGGCCTTGGAATTTATATTCTGAATAAGCATTCTCAGGTGATAGTTAATCAAATTTGAGAGAATTGGGACTGAGAGAATGTTCTGGATAATTTTAGGAACCAGAGTGCTAGTTCCTACCAAGACTACTGGGAAGAGGTGTTCATGTGGAAGGCCAGTTTCATAAAAGGACAGAATGGATCAGGCTCAGCTCAAAAACAAGAGATCTTCAGGATACTTGTTTGAAAACACAGAATAAAGAAAGGCAGGAAGTCTCAAAGAAACTTGAGTAAAGGAAGAAAGTATTTCAATTTCTTTTGAAGAAAGATGTTTCAATTGAATTTCAACTGATTTATACTTGTTTGGATGTTCGAAACAGAAATATCAATGACACACAAATGGATGTATCACCTGAATTTAAAGGGGGATAATAAATGAGGATTGAGAGGATCTGCCAGTCCTGGAATATCAAAGTTCCATCTATTCTCTAATCAAATCACTTGTAGGTAAGTCACCAGTAATTTTCTCTCTGATAGGCCAGTGCAAGTGTTACTTCTTTGGGTTTTTAAATTTTTGTCATTTTATTATGAATTATATGCATAATAATTATGCTTATAGAGAGAAGAAACCATCAGGGTGCTCACACTACTGGTGGTGGTGGAAGGCTAGAAGAAGAATATGTACTGTAATGTGGAGAAGGAAAAATATGGTTAAAATTTTAAAAGTTTTGCAAAACTTTCCTCCTACGATCTAGTTTTGAGATAAAGAATTTAGTACTTCTGTCACCTCACTGAATGTTGCCTAAGTTCCTGTAAGTCGATATTAATGGTCTTGAACATATTATTGTGATGACTTTAGGGGATTATAGGGGAGAATATGTCATTGTAGCATCAGTTTTATACATCACATTTATTCAAGAACAGGTCTGTAAGAATGTAAGGTTGTGACATTCAAGCATGTGATATGACTTTGGTTCGCAAGGAACAAAGCTCAATGACAGTGCACAGCGTGCTATTCTTTCTCTTTGTGATTAAAAGGACTGCAAAATAAGAGTTTAAGTATTTACAATCATCTAATAAAATGCTTCATGAGTATTTATGAGGTACTTGTTTAACAAGATAAATTGTAATATTAATCAAAATCAAGACTACTACTTGGAATTTGCCGCAGAACCCAGATGAGAGACTACGATTTTCAGGTATTTTCTAATTCATTAATTCTGAGTTAAGTTGTTTATTACTTTCTTTCTGCATGTCCAAGAATGTAGATATTTGACAGGAAGTCAGGCAATCCCAATATGAATTATTGTTTGCTGTTTTATTAGCCAAATCATGACTTGAGATACTGCTAATAACAAATAGTATCTCTTGTAGAATATGCATGAATGCAATTTCATTGTGTTATGAGTCCCTCACTTTTCTGTGATTGAGACCCCGTGGGAGGCAAATTCATACATTAAATTTAATTCTTTACATTTTTCTTCCTCGTGTGTCTTCTTGTTTACCAATTAGCCCCCAAGCAGTATAGTAGTGGTTGACATAGTGTTTTTCTGGAGTGAAGTAGACCATGTAGCATTTCATGGATGGTAGGCTCACAAATGCAAAAGCGTGCTTGTCTTCAAATAGTCTGTATTGGACTCAGAGAGGATCTCAAGAAGGATCCTAGATACTTTAATTTTTGAAAGTTATATCTGATAACATATAAAATGAGTTAATATTCTGCAAGTTATCTGAGACAAAATGAAATAATTCCTGCAAGAAGTATGTATTTTATCCCTTGGTTCTTTATACCTGCAAAGTTGGTTTTGAGTCTAATAGCATCTAACAAACAATACTATTTACTCTCAAATTTTGTTTAATCTCATTCCAAAAGCACTGTTAAGGCACTCAAAGGTAGAGAGGGAAAAATACAATTAAAGACAAGGTTAAATAATATGATCTACCATTATAAGATTTCTCCTATTCGATAAAGGTCAATGAGAAAGTTGAATATTTCCTGAGCTCTGTGTTCTTTAAAAACAAAGACAGGAGGGAAGATCAAGGTTCTTCCCTGTGTTTTTTATGGTACTTGAAATGACTTTACTGTCCAAACCCACTGTTTGCCACATGATTTAGTTAATGTTTAAATCGGGATAGGGACCCTCAGATTCTCATTCTTCGTCTTGTAAATTATTTGTAGGCCTTCTTTTTCCTATTAATTGATCTAGCCCATTAGAAAATGTCTACTTATTTGGCATTGTGAGTTCGAGGCTGGCTTGGGTTACAGCGCGAGCACAAGGCTAGCTGGAGCTACATGGTGCGACCCTACTTCAAATAATCAGGGCTGGGAGTTTGGCTCAGTGGCTTAAGCACCTGCCTGGCTAGCGTGAGATTGTGAGTTTGATCCCAGGAGCTGCAAAAAAAAAAAAAAAAGAAAAAAGAAAAAAAAAAGTCAAAAAAATTCAGCCTTCTCTCTTTAACTCAGATCCCTGATTGCTGACCTTCCCTTGAGCCTTAGGACAGGGACCACACTTCTTTAGTGACTCCTCATGATCTGTGGATGACCTCTGGGGGAAAAAAATTCCCTAACAACTGTCCAGTCATCCCACCTGCTCATATCAGGGCTCCAAACCTGGTTCTTTTTAACCTTATAGTTTTAATAGAGTACTGGGAATTTGCTTTAATCAGCTTTGGTAAAATACACAACAATGAGAATCACTGACATTGAAAGTAGTTTTCTTTTTACACATATAGCTGTAAGCAAGAGAAAGAAAAGGCCATGCTCAGTCACATGTAGAAGTATTGACTCCATCAGAAGGTAGAGGGAGTGAATAGAAAATATGGGAAAGAACCTTTATTGTGGCTTCCATAGGAAGGAATGGGTGAGGCAGAGGGAGGAGGCTCAGAATGGGCTAGTTTGAATAATTTCATGAGGCTTTGGAGCATAAAGGCTGCCCCTACTTGTCTGGTACTTGGCCTTGAAGTTATTAGGGCAGGGGAAAATGATACCTCCACCTCCTCGCATAAGAGCCCAGTGAAAAGCTAATGGACTCTAGACTGGTTGGTTTGCTATGAAATGTGCACTCCCTGACAAGTGAGTTCATTATTTCTAGGAATTGACAAGATCGGGAAGGCCAGTCCCTTTCAGGGTCAGCAAGGCATCAAGATGTCAAGACATCTAAAATACAGACCAAAAAGACATGATTAATATACTTGTTTACTCCTTGGTGTTTGGTCTGTTTAATGAGGAAAGAGAAACTGCTAATAGTTTGTTGTAAATGCTTTATTTCATTGTTTGATGGTTGCTTCAGGTATTGTAAATAATTGAGTGTTGCTTCTTTAAATGGACATATATTAAGTAATTGTGATCTTAGAAACAACGTATATTAAGAGTTTCTATAATTTGTCTCCTTCAAGTAATATTATTTTTCAACAAACATTAATGGAGGAAATGTTACAGTGTTTTGGCTGCTCCAGTGCCCTGTATCCTATCTATGTCTTTTCAGGGGAGATGTGAAGGCAGAGCTGAATATTGTAATACATGTAATAACAAAAATGTGCACAAGCTCCCATATCCTGTGACAAACATAAAAAACTTCATCCTTTAGAATATGTTTCACATTTCTGATATATTATTCTCATAAGTCTACACTAACATTATGAATACCAGGAATTAATAAATTATCCTTCTGATTAAATATTTAATTATGTAATATCTGAACATTGAGCAATAAAGCTTCATTTACTACTAAAAAAATATACTTGTTTACTCCTCTCTATAAAAGAAACATATTTTTTTCTGCCTCACCTTTGAGATTCTTACACATATTATAGTCAGAAGATTCTCCCTGTTTCTATAATTCCCCTTCCCTATTGTATTCCCCTCACCCTATTGGATTAAAGTTATTCCTTGCTTATGCCTAATTTTTTTTTTATTTGATACCAAGAGGTCTTACCTGGAAGTTCATCTTAGTCACTTTAGCAGGTTTGGGGGTGGTGATGGTTTCTGGCAGAGTTGCACCATGCAAGTTTGTATAGTTATGAACCTTCTGTCCCATGATTTTCTATATGTTTCCTATTGCTCTTGCAATACATTACCACCAACTTAGGGAGTTAAAAACGTTTATTATCAGGATGCAAAATGTGTATCATCATATATTTCTGGAAGTCGGGAAGTCAGAATCTTTTTCACTAGGTTAAAGTCAGGGGTATTCATAGGGCTGATTCCTTCTGGAGGCTCTAGCGGAGACTTTTCCCTAACTCTTTCCAGCTTCAAGAGGCTGCCTGCGTTCCTTGGTTTGTGGTCCTTTTAGTTTTCAAAATGAACAATGAATTCTTAAGTCTTTCTCTTTATGTAAAATTCTTGCTTTCAATTATTTTTTGTTAGTATATGTTTGCAGTACACAGTGATCACATTCTCGTGGGGAGTTAGTACAAGTACATAACACATCTCAGTTATTTCTTCACATCCCTTTCCTCCCCTCCCACCCCTCTCCTTTCATCTTTTTGTCCCCTTCCTTTTTTCATTGCACATCATTCTAATGAATCTGCTTTCTTCTTCTACTTTTTTTTATTTTAAAGAGACTAAAACCAAGCAAAATGAAACAGAATAAATCCAATTGAAGCAAACCAGTGTAAGTGACACAAGACTTCAAAACAACAGGAAATCAATGATGGTTATCATAATGCCTCTTGCTGTCTTCAAAATAGAGGCACATACCTTCAGACATAATAAAAATCAAACAAAACAGAACAGAATAGAGCCAATAAAAACAAAACAATTAATGCAATAAAGGACTTCAACACAAGACAATAACAAATCCAAAAAGGCTACCATAATATATTTAGTTGTCTTCGAAATAGCAGCCTTGCCATCAGATATAATAAAACAAAACAAAACAAAACAAAATAAAACCCAACCCAACAAAACAACAAAAATGATACAGGGCTTCAAAACAAGTTGATAGAGAATTAACAATGGCTACCACCTTCAGAAGGAGATTGCCCATAGATGCTACATTGCGTTATTGTTATCCTCTGAATAGATTAACAGACCACCAGCCCTAGACCTGCAAAGTCAGTGAAACACTAAACCCTACAAGTATTAAATTGTATTTTACCTCAATAGCTATTATCACAGCCTCTGTTTCTCCAAATCAGCCAGTTGCTTATGGTGAGGGGGCGTGGGGTGTATGTGGCTCTTCTTGTTTTCCAGCCTGCATGCCAGAAGGGACTGGCAACTGGCTGCCTCCCACAGTGGCCCACACATGATGCCAATTCGCAGGAAGGGCTTGGCTTCTTGGTGACTTCTTGTTCTCTTCTCCCCTCTTCTTCTACTTTTAAAAGACCTATATGATTACATTGAGCCCTCCCAGATAATCCAGTGTAATCTATCTTTATTTTAAGGTCAGTCAAATAGCAACCTTACTTTAACTTGCAATCTTAATTCCCCTTCACTATGTGATATGACATATTCACCATTTCCAGACATTAGGATGTAAACGTATTTGGGAGACCATTATTTTTCTTAGCACAATTAAGCAAAACTGCCCCTTGAATAGTAGTCTATTCAGCTCGATCCTAGCCAGCCTTTGATGAAAGATAATGAGATGTTCCCTAAGATGACTTTAGCATAAAGTAACATCAGAAGTGCTGAAAACTTTTTTGATATTAAAAATGGCATAGGACTGGTTCTTCCATTTGGTAAGTTAATATCATAAGTCCAACATTGATTTTGTTATATACACAGTTTTATTTATGTATAGTCTAAGTAAAAAGAGGATCATTGCATAGGCAGGAATTTGTATGTCATCTCCATAAGTGCTTTAATACCATTCACAGACCATGGGTTTTGGCATCAAGCAGACTGGGCAGAACTAGAATTTGATGACAGATCTAGCTGTGAGACAGTGAACCAATTGTTTAGAAACTCTGAGGCTCCTTTGTCTATTTTGAAAAATGAGTTTATAATTATCTGCCATTTTTTGAATTCACAAAAATAAATCCGAGTATATCATATCAGATAAAATAACCCAAAGCCTTCCTCAAGTTATAAATTTCATATATTAAAGGGATGTTTACCTTCATTTCTTCCATCTGAACTATTATGTTTTCTGTACTCCTACTTTCACTCCTACCTGTCTTCATTCACTTCATAAAGTGGATTTACAGTAGAATTGAATTTAAAATATAAATACAATAATGTGTCCCTTATTAAATTGCTTAATAGCTTGACATTGCATATTAACTTATCTGCAAAGACATCTCATTCATTAATTCAGTTAGCACTTATTGAGTAGAGCAGGCTTGAAGAAAGCATTAGGAAACAGTCTACAGTTCCAGTCCTTATGAAATTCAGAAATCCATTTTCCCCATCAAGACAGTAATAATCTAAAATAATATAACTGGAAAGAAAGGTAAGAAAATGTCAGTATAAAGAATGCCTATGGAAAATCTTTATACTGATATGTGTGTAATCATGTACATGAGGGAGGGAGAGAAGGAGAAAGAGAGAGAGAGAGAGAGAAAGAGAGAGAGAGAGAGAGAGAGAAGCTAAAGCCAAAAACCATATAACATGATGTGAAAATGTGTGAATGAGGGGTGATCCACAGTAAAAGAAAGGGTTTGATGAATAGCTATAAATTATGTGTATTCCATAATTATGAATTTTTGTTTTGATAAAGAAATTATCTGATCAGTCTTTAAAGCAGGCAAATCCTTATTATATGACTTGTTTTGGGAACTGTTGAAGTATTTGTTCAGAAGCTTCAAGCAATATCACCACAGCTGTACCAGAAAAAAGGTAGCACAGTAGATCAGGACAGGTGTCTGACAACTTTTATTGAGATGTTTGTTGATTCCACAATGCTCTTCCTGATAGGAACCATGAAAATTAATTTTATACCAATGTAAGACCATATTGTATGGGAGAAGAAACTGGACGCTTCACATTGTAGCCTTTGTGGTAACAAACTACTGGACTTATCAAGTCTTTTAAAATCTGTTTCTTCATTTTTAGGTCATATCCATAGTGAAGGCTTTAAGTATACCCTTCACATTACTTAGGAAGTACTCAACATACATCTGTTTTCTTCCATTTCAATTCCTTGTTTGAATTATTTGGATAACTTGTTATGAGTTAGTCAATATTTGGGAATGTAAGGAAAGAAATCTGGAATTCTTACAAAAATCCCTAGAAGACTAGAAATTTCTGTGTGATATAGTTTAAGAAATATTTTAAAATATTATTATTCTATTTTTTTAAGAAGAATTTCTGTCATCTGGATCTCTGGTTTTAAATTTTAATTGCATAGACAAGAACCATCGTTTCTATTTTTTTCTTCTTAATTATCCATCCCTTAGTTGCTATCTGCCAAATGGAAAGCATGTGATAAACATGTTAGTTAAATCTTGTGATGAATAACATCAGTAAAATAAATATACAAATAAATAAAATAACAATTAAGAGTAAAGTTGGTCTAGTATATCTAGTATTTAGCAGTAGCACTCTAAAAATGACATTATCATTGGTATATTTTGATATTACAGTACTATTTTACACAGCATTCCCTACCTTGTAAATGTACAAACTGATACCATTTTCACTTTTTCATTATACTTCTTTGAAAAGAAGTGATGTGATTATTCTTTGAGATGGCAGGTATATATATATATACTTGAAGAAGAATTTGAAGGAAAACTTAATTCTTGTTGTGATCCCCAAGAGGGTGATGTTGCCTCTGGCATTGGTTTTATGAAAAATCCAAATATATTCTTCACAACTTTTTTATACAGTTAAAATCCAGGAATATATATTTGTCTACGGTGACCAGGGTCAAACTTATTCCACTAAATATGTGCAGGTATATCTGTGGGGAGCTTGTATAACATAATCCAGACCAAGTAACTTTTTGAAGTTCTAATGTGGTATAAAATTTTGGAGATACAAAAAGATAGAAGACTGAAGAAATCTTACTCCTTCAAATAGAGAGAAGAGGCTGTAGGTAACTTTGCATCCACAAGGAATTCCAAGACTTCTTACACTAGGTCATCCAACTGTGTGTTAAAATATCTCTGGTGAAAGCTACTCTGTTCATTCTTCTTGCTTGTGTACTCCACCCTTCAGGATGTTGCTAAAATATAGGCTTCCCTGCCACTGAACTCTTCGTCTTCTTGATTCTTTAGGTAATAGTGAATAATTACAGAATCAGTTTCTATTGGTAACTTTCAAATACATTAATAATTTCCTACATATGAGTTATAGGTCTATGATCCTGAAGGTTTATACAATTGATTTTGCTTTCTCCTAATATCTACTTCTCTCAGCTCATTGTAGTAGGCTGAACTTTATATAATATTTCCCCTGTATATGTGGTGGATGGTTCCAAGACATCTGTGGATACCAAAGTGTGAATGTTCAAATCCTTGCATAGCCTGAGATAGCATGGCACATAACCCATGCACATCCTCTTGAACAGTTTAAACAATCTCTTGATTAATTTTCATACCTAATACAATGTACATACGGTATAAATTGGTGTTACACTCTGTTTTTTAAGAAATAATGCAAAAAGGTCTATATGTGCTCAGTACAGACACAATATTCTTTGAGTATTTTTATTGCATAGTTGGTTGAATCTGTGGATATAGAACCCTCAATATGGAGGACTTACTCTTACCTACCTATGTCGGTGCCCACTTGGAAGTCTCAAGGCATCTATTGTCCATCCTATATGAAATCAAATTCATTATCCTATGATATGAAATAATATCACACTTTCCACTTCTGTGAAATTCTATAGAATAAATTGTTACTTACTTGCAGAATCACAATGAAAGTCTCTAGATATTTAAACTAAATTCGTTTCATTTTTGTCTCTTGACAATGCACATTGACCCAAGCTTAAATTCCAATTCCTGTCATCTGTACTAGACCATGACCTCCACTGAAGCTAGGACATTTCCTACCTTCCTCACATTCTGTCCCCACCATCTCACATATGTCCTTGGACAGAGTGAGCACAAGTGAACATCTGGTGAATAAATGAATGCTCACAAATCAACAAGCAAATTTAAACAAATTGTACAAAGTTCTAAAGTAACATTTACAAGCTGTTAAGTTATGACTATTTTAGGAATATAAAATGACTGTCGAATATGTAGCTAGTATTCACTAATGAGGTAACTAGGTTAGATGCTAAAATTGCATTCAAAGGTGAATTTGAAGGACAAGGAAATAATTGTATAATTAAGATGCTGAAATGAATGTAATAATAGATGGAAAACTTGTTCATTTCCAACTGGGTAGTAAGATGTG